>JAOPJJ010107107.1:0-12445 GCA_027122795.1 Enchelyopus cimbrius
CCCCCACGACCTCAAACACTCACACACTCCAACCCACTCCTTTGCAAAGGCATATCGGTATTTACAGTCCGCTGATTGCATGTCGATGTGGTATGCAGTATTTACTTTTAGGAGCCAGAGAGATCAAGTGTTGCTTCAGATACTGTTTGTTTGTTTGTTACTGGGGATAGGCCTCAATCACCATGGCATGACCCTGCAAATGCACAAAACAACAACAAAGAAACACAGAATCAGAGACCGGTAGACCAAAAATAATTGAATGAATTTGGAATAAGACATAGACAGGAGGTTACCTTTATCCATCATCAATTCATCATTTCTAACCCCTCAAAGCCCTTTACAATGTGGGTTGATCAGAGTCAACCATGCAAGTCAAGGGCTAGCTCGTCTGGAGCGAAATGTCTGCACATGAAAGGTTCTCTTGCTCAGACACCCAGCTAGGATGAGCTGGAAATCAATCTACCGCCTGAGCTACGTACCGCAGCCCAGAGGAAGTTCTGCGATCAAGCAGCACATGCTAACTGCAATATGCACCTCTGTGAGCTAATCTGTGTATATTACACTCAATAACGATCCCTAGTGGAAGTGAGTCATCCTAGTATAGGAGCACAATTCTATTGCTTTAGAAAAGGGGTGACAGACATAAGGCATGTATACCCATAATCCGTACGCTGTAATCGCCCCCCCCAAAAGGTCTTGTACCCCATAACACGGTTCCTTTCTGAAAACGGGCACCGCCCGTATCGTGGTGGTATCTCACCTGGCCTCCGGCGGCGCACGCTGCCACCAGCCCGTACTGGCCCCCCTCCTTCTGCAGGCGGTGCGCTACCGTGGTGACCAGCCTGCAGCCGGTGGCTCCGAAGGGGTGTCCCAGGGACAGGGAGCCGCCCCACAGGTTGAACTTCTCCATGGGGGGGGCGCCCACCTGCGTACAAACGAGACCCAGACGGGCGTACGGGGGGGTTGAGCTGCGTTCAAGACACACGGCAGTGGAGCGGGACGTTTCCACGGATACATTCACCTCGTATTCGCGTGACGTAAAAACATGCGTGGTCGCAGCAAAACAGCATACTTTGGAATTTGAGAATCACTTAGGAGTCCGTCCGCAGTCGAAGTGCAGTGGACTGTGCAGCAATGCAGTCTAATTCCATGATAATTCCTCCACTCCGAAGGGTGCCTTCCTTCAGCAAAACAGCCTCAGACTTCTTATTTTTGTTTGCGCATTAATGCCACGATATGAATAACAAGAACTTAAAAGTTTAAACGAATAATTCTCCATTCCAAACGTATAATTCTGGATCAGGACGTGGCAGATGGCGTAGGGCTGGTCGGAGGTCTCCGTTGCACTCCGACGCCGTTTGCCCTAACACGTAGCGGCCTTGCGCCGAGAACAACGGCTCAAGTGGGATTCTGTTTCTCGGGTTATTGCTGCGCTGAAGTCAAATGTCAGACATGTCTCCAGTGGTGGTGGTGAAGGGAGGGGGACACAAGACACACACACACACACAGGACTTGATAAAGACCCCTTTGCTCAGCCTATGTAAAAGTAGACTTTGTACAGAGTGGGGCAGCCAGGCCATGCTGTATTAACAGCAGACTGGAGAGGCGTCCTCCTGGTGACAATTTGAAGGGCATATTCAAAATTCATGAACCGGCCGATCGATGGGGGAAATTATGCGAGCGCGCTGCATATGGTATTTTGGGAGGTGAGATAATGAGCTGCAGGAGAGTCCTTGTAGAGTGTGTACCAGCGTTCCAATTATTTCCTTTAGTCCGAGCCATTCTTCAAATTCCCATTCTTTAAATAAATGACTGAGGGATGCGGAGAAAAACCAATATCCTACATTTGCTTTTTCTCCATTACACAGTACTCAGCGTAACTGTCTTTTAGTGCCAGGTACTTTGTTTACCACTACAGATAGTAACCCCTCAACGTCACAGACGTTAGCACGTGGGTACAACGGCAGATATCTCCACTGTGTCTTCGAGACGCAGAACATTGAACCATTGAAGAATGGTTCAATGTTCTGCGTCTCGAAGACAGTCGAGATTCAAGTGACGATTGTCTCTGACCAATCAGGAGTCGTCTGCAATGAATTTGACCCGACGCAATAAGTCGGCATACTTGCTGAAAACACAAATGTATTCACCAATCAGGAGTTTTGATTTTGCCATTGCTACTACACATTGTCCCTTGCTGCTAATTAAGAAGTTGGGACGTCAGTGTGTTAAGGGTTAAAAAAAGGGAAACAACACAAAACTAGCACAACATTCTCTTGTTTTCAGGTTTACCCTGTAACTGGGAGCAGTGGGTTGCCAGTGTTGGAAAGTAACTGAATGCATGTAATCTGGATTACGTATTCTGAATACAAAATATGAGTAACTGTATTTAGTTACAGTTACCTTTTTACTGAGTGGTACAGAATAGAGTAACTTTGGCCATTTTAAGGGGTTACTTTTAGAATCCTTCTTATATGAATTTTAGGAATTTTTTAACTCAAATTCTAATATTTCTGCGAGATGATCTTGTACATTCCAGTTTATCCTATAATATTGCTGTTCCTATTCCTTTTGCTGACATCACCAATGGGTCTTACAAACTTGGAAATAGTAGTTTGATTCACACTTTGATTCACACATACAATGTAAAACAGTGCTTATGTAATCCAAAGTATTTAAATTACAGTACTTAGATGGAGTAATGTAATGGAATACATTACAAATTACATTATAGAGCGTGTATTCTGTAACTGATTACATTTTACAAGTATCCTTCCCAACACTGTGGGTTGCTAAACAGGGCCAATTTGACCACATGGTCATGAAATGGTTGTGGTCTAGTTGGTCGGTTGCCCACAGGCAACCACCCAAAATGTTAACCTTACTTTGAGCGTGGCTACACTCGTACAGCATAAAGTGTGCTTTGTTGCTAATTTGTGTATTCAGCGCTCACCTTTGATGTCCTGCCCATGTAGGTCTGTGCAAACCAGTCCGAGTCCATCGCTTTCAGGTTAGCCATGATCTGGCCCTGGGCAGAGAGAGAGAAAGGAACACAGACACACACACACAGTCACACACACATACAGTATATCCACTGAATTACCATAGTTACTAGACAAGGGAAGAAATCCGATTTCTCTCAACACAATACCCGATGGCCATAAATAACTCAGGACACGGTGGACTTCCAGCCCAACACTGAGAGGAAATCAATACTATACTACTAGTACTTCAATTAAGAACAGATGCATACTGCAAATCCATATATATATTTATACACACACACAAACATCTGCACACATACCATTTTTTACAATATCTAGAAGTGTCGACTCCGTTTCGCCACAACAAAATCAATTATTTGCCGATTTGAGGTTTAAAAATAATATCAATAAAAATGTTTGGTAACACTTTATAATAAGGTGCCATAATAAATAGCAAACTAGTCATTACCTAACCCTTTGTTAATATTTGTTAATTGTTATTAAAATATCTATTTGGCACAAGGTCATAGTTTTTTCATCATAAATTCAATATTAGTTGTTTTCATAAAATATGTAGGTCAATGTTTTAACAAAAAGAAAATCTGTTAACTAATATAGTCTAATATTTACTACTAGACCGTTGACTTACTGCGAAGGCCTCGTGGAACTCAAACACGTCGATGTCGTTCATGGTGAGGCCGGCGCGCTGCAGGACTTTGGGGGTGCCGTACGCTGGCCTGCAGGGGTCACAGTGGGGTCAGTGAAGAGGCAACAGACCAATCAAAATTGCAACTCTCCAATGAGACTTTAGATAGTATTATTGTAGGACACTGAAGCGAAAAGCAATAACAACATTCGACCTCCGACGTAAAGGTGGCTGGGTGATGCATTGTGGGTAACGGTAATAAGGTAGAACACCCTATTTTTCCAATATATACACTGTTTATTATTTTACAGATATTGCATTAGCAATGGAAAAAATAAAAAGATGCAGCAGAAGAGATAGACAAGGGAAATTTGTAAGAGAACACGCTGACAAATTCAGTTGTAGTGACAAAAAACTTTTAACCCCACCCCTCCGGGATAAAGAGGAGAGGGAAACGATCAGTGAGGACTCACCCCAACAGGAGCTGGTCTTTAGGGTCCTGGGACACATAAACAAAGTCCCTGTGGAATGGTACACACATCCGCAGACACACAAACACCCGTTAGCTTTGCAGGGGACGTAGCTCATTCTCCTCCTGCTTGAGCTCCAGAACCTTATGTCAAATGTACATCAGTGACTTTATAATCTACAGTGTTCTCCCCAGAAACTAAGGGTGACGCTCTTCCACATTGCTGTATATTCAGTCATTTAGTCTTTTTTAAAAAATATTTTTAATTTTAAATAAATGAATATCATCATCTGACTGGACTTGGCGCTTGCTTAACAATGATTCCATTTGTGGACCGTCTGGAGATATGCATCATGGTTGAATATCTGGATCGGCCCTTGGGACTGCACAATAGTGACCCTCCTTTAATAGCTATGGCCAGAGCTGATGGATGTGGTTTTGTTACCTGAGGTAGGCTTTAGGTTTGTAGCCCATGGCCAGGGCCTTCTCCTCAGACATGATGAGCACCGCAGACGCACCGTCAGTCTGTATACACACAGGCACACACACAGGGTTAAGAATATGTATACGTATGTTTAACGTTTCTGCGACACATTCATCCAAATCGACATACGGTGCCGCAAGAGCATGCAGACCTTCCCCAGTGGGAATCAAACCCTTAACCCCGGCACTGCTAACGCATACTCTATCAATGGATGAGTGGTTATATGAGGATCATTACTTTCTTTGAAATTATTACTTTCCAATTCTTGAGAGATCTTTGTTATGATTTTCCATACGAGTATCAAGGATAGAGGGCAGTACGCTCGAATATGTCAATATACACGCCTAGGTCTAGGCCACAAATGTGTGTCTTCAACAAAAATGTTTGAAGACAGTAGCACCAAGCTGTGAGCTCGGTGTCTGCGTGTGTGTGTGTGTGTGTGTGTGTCTGCGTGTGTGTGTGCATGTGTGTGTGTGTGTGTGTCTGCGTGTGTGTGTGTGTGTGTCTGCGTGTGTGTCTGAGTGTGTGTGTGTGTGTCTGAGTGCGTGTGTGTTTGAGTGTGTGTGTGTGTCTGCGTGTGTGTCTGCGTGTGTGTGTGTCTGCGTGTGTGTGTGTGTGCGCCTGCGTGTGTGTCTGAGTGCGTGCGTGTGTGTGTGTCTGCGTGTGTGTCTGAGTGCGTGCGTGTGTGTGTGTCTGCGTGTGTGCATGTGTGTGTCTGAGTGTGTGTGTGTGTGTATGTCTGTCTGAGTGCGTGTGTGTCTGTGTCTGAGTGTGTGCGTGTGTGTCTGTGTCTGAGTGTGTGTGTGTGTGTGTGTCTGCATGTGTGTGTGTGTCTGCGTGTGTGTCTACCAGGAAGGAGGAGTTGGCGGCGGTGACCGTGCCGTGGGGCTTGACGAAGGCCGGCTTCAACTTGGCCAGCTGCTCCATGGAGGACGGCCGGATGCCGTTGTCCATTGACACGATGTTGCGCCCTGGTGGTCGGGACGGACAGGGTCAGGGTTGTCGCGGTAACGGTGGGATGTGACATCAAAACACCCGCCATGTGTACAGATGATGTCAATGGAGGCCAAGGAAAGCATATAGCTTACTCAGATTGGAATTGGCGCGGTATTTTTGTATCTCGTTCAAGGTTGTATCAGTGAGTCTGCTGTTTGTTTACCAAAACATTTTGTTTTGTTATGATCTCTGAGCATAGGCTGCCTACAGAGACAGTTTCTTCCTGGAATCGCTGATACAACCTTTAAGGTGCGACTTAAAGGTTGTTTCAGCGATTCTGCAGCAAAAAAACGCTCTCTAGAGGCAGCCTATGCTCCGAGTGGTTTGGAGTGGCTGGTAGTCCCATTTGTTTTTGTGTACGATCTCGAAGCACAGGCTGCCTACAGAGATGCGTTTTTTTTGACGGCCTGCTTATGTAGTCCAAGCGTTTTGTTTTAAGGTCACTCGTTGTGTACCTGGCACTTTGAAGGAGATGACGTCCTGCAGCAGGCCGGCGTCCTGCGCCTTCTTGGCCAGGGTGTGTGAGCGCAGGGCAAACTCGTCTTGCTCCAGACGCGTCACGCCGAACGCGGCGGCCAGGCGGTCTGCGCTGTGGCCCATGGTCTCCGCCGTGGAGAACTCTGCCACAGCGGGGAGCTACAGGGAGGGGAGGAGGAGGAGGGCGGTTGTTGAGCTGAGTGGATGCCATGTGTAATGGTAATACATTTCATTTATAGCGCACTTTACATCAACTCAATTCCCTCAAAGTGCTACAATGCACATACTAAAAAGGATAAAACAACATGAAAGACTTTAAAAGTAGCAGAAAAAAAAAACTTTAAAACAGCAGTTTTAAGGTTTTAAGGCCTTTTTAGTCCAGTGTGTGGGGCCCTTAGATGGGTACATGCGTGTGTGTTTTCAATGCCATGAATCAGGTTTTGGTTTCAGTACCAAATCGTTACTTTTTGGGTGTATTACTTGATTATGTCACACATCAGCCCATTTTTTAAAGAAAAGTCAAATACAGATGGACTAGGTTAAATTTATTCAGTTCACTACATCTCTTTTGAGAAAAAGCAATGCCAAAGCATTATTTTTTTGTAGCTGGACAAAGAGACACACTCCAAATCGCAGACTTTCAAAAAAATGGACGGTAGCGTGGTTAAGTTAACCTTGTGAGGCCATTCAGATATTCAGAGAGAGAATAGGAATTGGGGCTTGCGGCAATTGATTCCCACATAAGGGGCCGGCCTTGCCTGTTCAGAAAACTCCAGCCAATCAGATCCAATACCTAAGTGGCCCTTCGCTGCTCTCACAGCTCCAGCTAAATCCAGTGGAGGTAAAGCTAAAACCCTTTCCTACTCTGAGAAAATCCTGCTGTGCAAATTTCTGATCATCTTTGAATATTTCGTATTCATTGTAGTTCAGATAAAACTTTTTGATTGCCCGGTCACTTTCTAAACTTTGCTCGAGTGTTCCGAAGTTGCTCTGGCCTTGACTAAAACCCCCTCCCCCTCGCACTGATTGGTGCTGTGCCATCTACAGGTCGGATTGAAGTGCTAGCAAGATCAGATCTCAATGAGATGGTGGTCTGGGAATTTAGGCGTTCATTTTCTCATATTTGAGGCGTGGTTTACGAATGCCTAGAGCCGTTTTTTGGGCGCTACAAATGTCTATCGAATGCGTCTGTATGTTAGCCTGGTTATTCCCATGCTGCTCTGCGCACGATTCATAGCCAATCGTATCACTCATACAAGATGACGAATACGTCGTCATCTTCTTGCTGCTCCCCCCCGCCCTGTTATGTGATTGGGCCACTAACTCAGGCAAAAATAAGGGCGATAGTTTCCAGGCTGCCTTTGCAGTGTGAATGAAATCACCCAGGCTAGTCTCACCGGGCAATTAGCAGTACAATATGTTTACAATCGTTGTTTGTGTATCTTTGTCAGGAACCAAATACATCAGTTTGCTTCCGCACACATAGTTCGGTACCGTCATCTTCGGTAGTTCAGTCCCTGAAACGTATTGAACGTGGGTATGGCGCCCTACTGATGGTAACCCAGCGTGTGTGAGTGCGTGTGCGTGTGTGTGTGTGTGTGTGTGTGTGTGTGTGTGTGTGTGTGTGTGTGTGTGTGTGTGTGTGTGTATACCTCTGGGGTGAGGTGGGCCATGCGGATGCTTCCGATCAGGCTCAGCCTCTGTCCCATGGTCTTGGCCCTGTTCAGGGACAGCATGGTCTTGCGCATCTTGCGACTGTGGCGGATGGGGACGTCCGACATGAACTCCACGCCGCCCGCCACGATGGTGTCACACTGGCCTGACGCGATCAGACCCACGCCTGGGAAGGTGATGAGGGAAAGGTGGGAGTTGACAAATGTTGCGTGACAGGGGTCTATGAGAGGGCTCCGTGCGACTTGGCAGTGTATGCAGGGGAGAGGTGGACCCACCGGTGGTCATGGCCTGGTTGGACGAGATGCACGCCATGGTCACGGTGTGGGAAGGGATCTTGTCCGAGAAGCCCGCCCCCAGCGCCGCCTGACACACAAGAGGACACATGAGCCAACCCTTTCCTCGTCAAGATCACTGATCCATAAATACATGCTGTGCTAGAACTAAGAGGGAGAAGGTGACTTCAGTTGGGGGATTCTTGGTCAGAGAGTTTTAAAGGACCAGGGAGTTTTATGAGCAGGAAAACACAAAAGCCATGACTGCAACTGAAATACAATACATTGTCTCGTTCGAAAAGTGTGCGTGTGCGAACCTCTCTGGCAATGTTGCTGGTCTTGACCTCCTGAATGACTGTGCCGTAGATGATGTAGTCTACAGCGTCTTTAGGCAGAGCGGTCTTGTGCAGCAGACCCCTAGAAAAAGTAAAGATATAACCCACAATACACAAGCAGCATTCTGTTGTTTGAATGCAGCATGACTGCTTTGTTCCAAAAAACGCAACAAAAAAAACCCACAATATGTATGAAAAGAGCAGCCTCCAAAGCATGCAACTTCCATGTGGGATTTTTGTATTGTATGCATTCAGTATACAGTATAGTTTAACATGTTTTATAACTTGAACAATAATATCTAAAAGACATCGAATAATGAAAAGGGACAACTGAAAAATGATTCAAAGACACTTACTGCAGTGCTGCTCTGGCCAGATCATGGGGCATCATGTCACTGTATCTGTAAACGACAAACAAATTGTCAGCTTTAGAAATCCTGAGTTTGTATGTTTGTTAATGGACAGGCAATATTATTAAAACCATCAGAAAATTAGCATTTGCAGTGAAATGGTTTCACCGCCAGTTGTGCTGCACTTCAATATACAGGGTATTACATATAGATAGGGCTTGCACTTCCAATTCTGGCAACCAATATTTTGTATCTCTGCAGCTTAAAATAAGCGAGTGCTGGCTGATGGGACAGAAGAAACACCTACGTGGTTCCAGAGAGCAGGAACGGTGTTCGGACCCCTTCCACCAACACAATGTTCTTCACCCCTGGCCGTGAAAGGGACTTCTTGCTCTTGGTCTGGACTGGAGAGAAAAACAGGAATAAAGTTACACAGGGAGCTAAAAACATAGTAGTGATGATGGATAGGAGTTAAAGTACAACAGCCTCGGCTGGCACAATCACGCAATTGAAACATACATGACTGCTAGTCTAGCTAAGGAAACGATTGACCTGTGAGGACTTACCCTGAGCCTGGAGCTGAGCCGTAGTACCCAGTGAGCGTGTTGCTGTGGACAAAACAGTCAAATACATCTTATTTATATATACACAGACAAAGACCAACATTTATTATGAAACAAAAAAATCTTAGATTTAAACATGTTCTTTTATTGCATGTTCTTTTCATAATGTACAAAACAAGCCATCAAAATGGTTAGGCATCTTGCTCTTTCAGATGTAGACCTGAATGATATTGTGATGACTACCTTAAATTAATACTTGGTGGCCTGACTCAAGGAAATGGACTCACCACACTGTACAGCCCAGGCAGGACTGACTGGAGAGCAACGCAATGAGTTCCGAAGCATTGAAGCCATCTTGAATCTAGAAAGAAATTTAAGGTAAACATTGAAATAAGGTGTGGTAGTAGATGAGGCATTATATCCGCCACCCACACACACAAACATAAACTTTGAAAGTTTGTTGAAAATTGCTATATAAATGCAGTTAATGAATGAGCTGTCCATTAACTGTGAGGGGTTACACAAATAATGTGAGTATTACTTTTGTATTGGAGTGTCCACTCCAAAAATAAAGTCAGTGTGTCTGATTGTCCTTCATAATAGCAATCATACAAAAAAGGCTAACTTTCAGGTGTATCCCAACAAAAAAAACGTAGTCCACCCATTGAGTCAGTTAACCTTACATAGCTATACAGAATATATAATATAAACGTTTAATATCATGAGAGGTCACCAGAAGCCAGCAGAAACCAACCCCCTACAGTAGCTGTGACCCTTCACCCAGATTGAGCTCCTGAGAATGACAAGGGCAAAACGAGATGGTGTCCTCCCAAACCCCACTCAAAGAACACTTTTAGTTTTAAACCATATGCGTATAGTTGGTGGTCATGACAAACCACCGTTAACTGTGAATTAATAGGATAGCGTCAATTCATTAGATCTGTGATTGTGAAGCTAACTAGCGTTAGCTTACCAACTTGTTAATTGGCTGAAATGGACAGCACAATAATTTCCAACCAATGGGATAAACTCCAGCATGGATACGAAAAAGGCTTGTATATCGTATACCATACATACATTTTGAATGTATTTACCGTTGTTGTGTTATCCTACTCCAGCTGCAATGCTCGCTGTCAAACACCCCGGCTCTGCCCGATTCAGCAAGTGACTACAAAACCCGCTGACCTGCCGAAGGCCCCTTCAATGTATTTTGCTGACCAAAAATATGCCTACCAACACCCTTCAAATAAAGAACCAGAAAAAATACATCGATTGGCGTTTGCGTAAAATCTGTTCATGATAAATCAAGAATCCACAATTATATTCTTTAATGGCTGAAAATACTATGATATAAATTAAATGTATTAAACGTTTATAATAGGATTCCATGTAGAAGCCTTTTGAGGTCCTACGCCGCTCTTGACATGCAGCACTCTCGCGCCCCCAGGAGTCTGTAATCATTGTGTCACCTGCGTCATATTCAATGCAGTCTATAGTCATATTTGCCTTTTGAGATGGCAGGAATTTGTGCAGCACGTATCGATCAGAGATTTGCAAAATAAGCAAATACTGTCGTTTTAACAGGTATAGTATTGATTTCATTGATTTAAATAATCCTCATATTTATACCGCAATGCTTTTATTAGCCTACTTCATTGAATACATGTGAACTTTCACCTAGTGGCCTTGGTACACTTCTACCACAAGAGGACGCTAGATGGACCGTCCCAAATTTGACTAACTAAATCCTAAATAAAATGTTCCTTAATATAATAACAACCAGCGTTAACATCCACACATTAATTAATGTCACATATAACAACGTAATGTCTGAGGTGCACATTTGGTATGTACTTTGTACTTCTTGTACTTTGTTGGTGTATCTATGTATACATGTTTTTACAAAATATTTTTGGGGAAAATGCACTAAACACACATTACCCACCTCATTCTGGCAGAGATCTTAATGAGTTACCATAGGATATTTGTTCTCAGACGTCCAGGTTCTCTGTCTCATCCGTCTCCTTGGCAGGTTCAACTTAAGGCTATCCATATGGTATCATTCCTTCTCCTTTAATGTCGCCCTTAACTGCCAAAGTCTCCTTGGGCAAGGGCACCTACTCGCATGGCTGTTTAAGTTTTCTACTATTTTGCATTTCTTGCTTGATGTTGTGTCTCTCTATAGACTTCTGGAGACGTGTCGGAAACTTGGCAACCGACATCCCATGCTGCACCACCACTGGCCCTGTCCTTTTTCTTCTCGTATTAGTCTCTAACTGTTTTCCCTTTCTCCATTTCACTCCGTCAAGCTGGAGCACATGTCAGCTGCTTTATCAAGGATGATGTGGTGGTTATACGGCTCAACGACCGACAGCCGAGCTATGCATCGCTGCTGTTGTTGTGGTTGCTGCTGTGTGTGTGTGTGTTAGACAGACAGAGGCAGAGTGTGAGTGCAACAGGAGTTAAGTTTGTGTCTTTTTTCCTCTTTTGGTTTTGATTGACATTCTTTTGTCTAGCTGTCTGTCTTATTTTGTAATGGTCTGACAGATTTGAGACTGCATGTGTGTGTGTGTGTGTGTGTGTGTGTGTGTGTGTGTGTGTGTGTGTGTGTGTGTGTATGTACGTAGTACTCTGTACTGGATGCAGGCGAGGCTGTCGGAAGGTGACGCGTGAGGTGTGGTCGAGTGGAGCAGCGAAGAGACGCAGTGTGCATCTCCACTAAGCAGGGCTGCCTTATCGCCACCGCAGACATCAAGTAAGGAGACCCCAGACAGCCACCACAACAAGTCTGCTCCATGACAGGGTGACACCACAGCCCCCTCCCCCGCACCACTGCCCCCCTGTTGGACTGAGCATGTAGTTCCTCCCATGACCTTTAGGGGCTTCAAAGTCAACGGGAGGAAATGGCAATCTGCTGTGATTGGGTGAGTCCACCAATATATGGATGCATATATTATACGGATGCACACATATATTGCACGATATACACATATGATGCATACCCCCCCCCCCCCCCATGTGTTCTGACCTGCTTGTATGATCAAGTCATATAAGAACATCAAGGAGGTCAGAAATCCAGAGAAGGTAAGGTCGCTTCTGCAAATATCTGCCTTTGTGGCCGACTGTGTGTGTGTGTGTGTGTGTGTGTGTGTGTGTGTGTGTGTGTGTGTGTGTGTGTGTGTGTGTGTGTGTGTG
>JAOPJJ010107181.1:0-12418 GCA_027122795.1 Enchelyopus cimbrius
GGGCAGCAAGACGATGACGACGTCTATGCGATGTCTGGTATAAGTGATACGATTGGCTATGAATCGTGAAACAGGCTAACATACAGACGCATTTGATTGACATTCGTAGCGCCCAATAAAGGGCTCTAGGCATTCGTAAACAATGCCTCAAATACAAGAAAATGAACGCCGAGTTCCCAGACCAGCATCTCATTGAGATGTGGTGGCGTGAACCAGGCTAACGGAGACCCCTCGAGCCTTCGAAGTTCTCCGTCGGCAAAGTAAACAAGTTATCGCTTGATGCGGATTGTAATGAAAAAGGGATATAAAATTAAAATAAAAAATGAAATGCTTTAAATGTAAAATAACGAACTATTTACAAAGTAGTGCAATTTCCCAGTAGTTGTCAAACCGGAAAAGTAATTCCGGAAATTATGTTGTTACAGGACCAATCACAGCCCTCGCCGTCTCCGATTTCCCTCGACGGAGTGACGGACAGTTAAAAAATATGGGATGCGCCCGGAGAGTACGGAGCGGGTCTCCGAACTACGGAGAGGGCTCTCCGTGTCAGGCTTTACCTGTGGTTATTTCATGGATTCCTGTGAGATCATGTTGCAATATTACTAACAAGCGTTAAAGAATAAATCAAACATTTTGACTGCTCAAAGTTAGTCACTGACCTGACTGTCCAGTCCGAGTAAGATGACCATAATGAAGAAGAAGATGGCCCAGAGCTGAGGAAACGGCATCATAGCCACCGCACGAGGGTATGCTATGAATGCCAGTCCAGGACCTGTGGAGAGACAGTGTGAGTGGAGCTTAATATACAGTATGTCTGTGTCTCAATGTTATCTTTTCTGAAAAACATGAGCTCACCTGAATCAGCTACTTTCGATATGTCCACGTTTTGCTCATGGGCCATGAAGCCAAGAGCAGAAAAGATAGCAAAGCCAGCTACAAAACTGGTCCCACTATTCAGAAGGCAAAGATAAACACAGTCCCTAGGGAAACAAAAAACAATGTTGATGCGTCTGAATTAATGCATATATAAATATGGATGAAGATTAGACATATAATTAAACAATCCTCTAGAACGGATACTGTTAGATTAGTGCTACAAGTACTTACTTGTAACAGTTATTGTTGTATTTATTGTAGCTTCCGAGTGCAGTTAGGCATCCAATACAAATGGCATATGAATAGAATATTTGAGTACCTGCATCCATCCACACCTATAAACACAAACACATCATCCGTCACAAAATGTTACGTATTTTTACATTGACTTTAAACAGAAGTGTATATATTCTAAAAGTATTGACATAATACAAATAATAATTAAAAAAACAGTAAAGAAAAGATAAGAGCATTATTTGAAAATTGTATGCTGTTATATGCTCTTGCACTCTATATGCAATAAAGCATACATTTAACTGCCATCATTTCTGAAAATAGAATCCAAATTACAATTGTTCACAAAATTCGGTCACGCATCCCAAAGCAGCCTTTGTTATGAAGCAGGCCAGAATGTCTTTCCATAGAATCTAGCGAAAAATTTAGTTTCTGTTGGCAGTTTTCATTAGTTGCCATGCCAGGCCAGCTGTTAGGATGGTCAGGTTATTTCACCTTGAAGGTAGAAACGCCTTTCTTGCAGATGATCATCATCAAAAAATAATATTCAGTCTCTTTCAGACAAATTATGATTGCTACTATTAATCGTTAACTGAAATGAACCCCTTCTCCTAATTGCCAGAAAAAAACAGAATCTGAATTCACTAGATTGGGATGGATTCCCAAGACTAGCTATTTAAAGCCTTTGTCCACAAAATGGATATTAATTTACATGCAGTGGCTTGGGTGGTTGACACCCAACAGTACTGTACAAATGTACAAGTTTCGTATCCCGGTGTCCATAGTCTACATGGAGGCATCATTCAGCGAAAAGCGTAGCCCCTACCGGCTCATTAATGACCTGTGTACTATTTAAATTAAGTTGCTTCACATAACAGAGTCTGTAAAGTAGTAGTACATACATCTAAAGAAATCGTGATCTGTTACCATGGGATCACTGAGACGAGACGGATCTGGATAGAGATAGAACTTTATCCCATTAATAGCCCCCGGCAATGTTAGACCTCGGACAAGCAGCACCACCAGCATCACATAGGGAAAGGTGGCAGTGAAGTATACTACCTGAGATAGGAGAGAGACAAAATAAAACATAACAGGTGAATAAAGCATACACATTCAAAAATAAATTAATGCCAAGGGCAAAAAGAAGTATGATGAATACAACTTTTTATTTATCATATGAACAAAAGATTCAGATGCATAATTGTTGTCACCTAACATATTCCTAAAATTATTTTGAATGACTGACCAAACAAAACAAAATAAAGTTGTGCAAACGTCTTTTTGTATGGGATGTCCTGCACTTATACTTATCATTTTACAAATTTCTGCTGCTAGAGTCCGCTCAGTCATGACATGGTCAAGAAATGTGAGAACATTCAGTTATTGCCTTCTGCACCATTGATAGTGAAACCCTATCTAACTTTTCTCATAAATCATGTTACCGGACAAGTGAATGTATACATTTTATCACGTAAGTTAGGTTGTTTAGTTAGGTTATTTCATTCTCATGAAATTCTGAAAGGAACATTATGTTTTCATATTAACTTACTATCGGATGAGTGGAATACCCAAACAGCAATAGACATCATTATGTATGAATATAATGATGGGGCACTGCACTGTTATCCTTGGACCAACCAATAATACTAAATAAAGCTTCAAGTTCATGTTGAATGTGGTTGCAACTTCACCTTTACAGTAGACAGAACAGTGTTTCCTACAGAATTACTATTTTATGTACAATTTTTAGAGATCTTTGAGATTTTCATTCTTTGACTCTTGTATTGAGTCTTGTATTGTATCCAAAGCGGTATGATGAATCCACATTTTTGTTTATCATATGAATAAAAGATTCAGATGTATAGTTTTTGTCACCTTACATATTCATAAAATAATTTTGAATGACTGACCAGACAATACAAAATAAAGCTGTGCGAATGTCTAACTGTTGCTGAAATGCTGGCTGTTGCCTTGCATTGTGTGTGAATGGGTGAATGTGAGGTATTCATTGTACAGAACTTTGAATAAAAGCGGCAAATAAATACAGTAAATTTACCATTTACAACTTTATTCTAACAGATCTATGTTGGTTTCTGTCATGGGAAGTAAAATGGTTAAGTTGACTAAAATGCCTTTTGCACATGTGTGACTCAGACGTTAGTTGAGACTAGCCTGCAAGTTATCAATGTGAGATGTTCCTGCATATTCAGGGTCATTTACATTTTGATAATACGGCAGGAACTGGCCACTTCGCAAAAATAAACAAATAGACGACAAAAGCAGCATGCACAAGGTGTGGCTGAAATCATGACAATAGTGAGCAATGTCCTGCTACAGGATGCATGACAACACGTTACTCAAAAACGGCTGTTCAGGAGATAACTGAAGTTGACAAGGACAACAGCATTTACTGTTGGGCCGATACTTCATAAATGTCTAACTATGAAACACTACAGGACAAGCCGAAACTCAGTGCAGTGAAAAACACTTTACAAAGTACAGGCGGCGAAGTGGCCGCACACAAGGGGGCGGGGGTAGTAGTAGTGAAGATCAATGGAGAATACCTCTGTAGCCGAACGGTGGAAACTAAACTGGGCTTAATATGGCGCATCGACGAGATCAGTGCAGTTAGTGGCCTAGGCAGACTTAAAGGAGAACCAGTGAAATTAACCTTGAGAGATGACGCTAAGCCGTACAGTGTCGATACACCACGACGGGTTCCAATTCCCCTACTCCCTTAAGTTGAAGAGGAGCTCAAGACAATGGAGTCGATGGGCATATTAGAGAAAGTGACTGACCTGACCAAATAGTGCATGCCCATGGTACCCGTAATGAAAAATAATGGAAAAATAAGAATTTGCGTGGACTTGAAAAGACTTAATGAGAATGTGAAGCTCGAAATGTTCATCTTGCCTACCCTGGACGATATATTGCCCAAGCTGGCAAAGAGTAGTGTTCTCCAGCTTGGATGCTGAGAATGGATTTTGGCAAATCCCCCTAGAAGAAAATAGCTCACGTCTGACCACCTTTAATACACCACTAGGTAGGTACCGTTTTAAAAGGATGCCTTTTGGCATTACATCAGCGCCTGAACATTTTCAAGGAAAGATGTCTGAGCTGCTACATGGGCATGACAGGACAGTCGTGTACATGGACAACAATTTATTATCTGGAGAAACATAGGTTATTCATGACCAGAGACTTAAAATGGAGACGATAAAAGCTGCAGGTTTAAGACTTAACAAGGACAAATGTTGGTTTTATCCAGCCAAAACTGAACTTTCTAGGACAGTAAGTGACCAACGACAGCATAGCCCCTAGCCCAGAGAGGGGAAAACCAATAACAACTATGGAATCACCCCAAAATGTGAAGAGTTGAGACGACTGCTTGGAATGGTGAACTACATCGAGCGTTATTGAGCAAACCTCTCCACAGTGTCAGTACCCGTCCTAGTGTTCTTTGATCCTGCAAATCCAACTGTCATCAGTGCAGACGTTAGGAGTTATGTGCTCGGAGGATTCCTTATGCAGGGCATAAGGAATCCTCGCTTTGCTCTTGTCTCGTCTTGTCTACTGTCTTATACTTTGAGAGACTCTCTCTGCACTGCTCTCCAAAATAAAATAATGGATTTGATCAACTGGTCTCTCAGCGCAATTAACACCATCTTCTCGACGTAGCCTGGGTTCGGGGGAACCAAACTGTCCTTCCGGAACGTTTGGGCGGCTGGCTGCGTGATGGACGCGTGGAAGAAGTGGCGGGTCGTGTGCCTGACGGTTCTTTCCGTGGAGGACGTTGAAGACATCTACCTATTCGGACTCGTGACAGGTTTTTTGCTGATTGGTTTAGGCAATGCCCTGGCCTATCGCATAATTAAGGAAATGCTGGCAGCTGTTAAAAGCCCCTTGCGGCTGACCATCATGATTGAAGCGGTGGGCAGAGCTGGCGACGCTCAGAACCTCAAGTTGGATAACATTATGGAGGTGAATCGCAACATCATGGAGAAGCGTACGGCTCTGCAAAGGGATCGATTCCAGAGACCAGAAATGACAAAGAGAGTAGTCGTGTAAATTGGAATGCGGCTACTCGCCCCAAGACCAAACAATCCCAATCTTATCTGTATTCGGCCCCCTCAACCAGCACTGGCCTCGGCCAAGGCCGCTGCTGGAACAACAACTCCCACGGATGAGCACTGCAGCGAGACGCTCTTGCGCTCCTTCCCCCACTTCCAACCGACACCTGCTGATTGTGGACTTTGTCTGGGACCTGATCAAGGTTGTCTCCATGGCAACTTTGCTGTGTTATCGCTATGACATCTTGCGGACTGAGGCACCATGATTGTGACACCAGGTGAAGCGACTCTCCAGGCCTACACATACACAAACTCCTACTGATATGCATTTCACCCACCCTACCCCCCGTACCACACCTTAACCGCTTTGTACCCTCCAGTCGGGCAGGCGGGTCTGTGTCCAGCGCTGCAGGTCTGGAGGGCAGCACTGGGTTACCTCCTCCACCCCCTCCTCTCCCCTGTTGCAAGCTGTGCGTTTTTCACGTTTCAGTTTTTTCATGTTGTGAAGTGTACTGACTATGTGCATATGTTGCTGAGGTGTTTTTTTTCCGGTTCCCACACTGTACTCCCCACAGGAGCATAGTCTGGGGGTTGCTTTTTTTTCTCCCTCCCCTCTCCTCATGTTATGCTGTATCTCTGTGCCCCCAGTGTCACATTGTATGTATGTTTGTGTATGGTGCCCTTGAGCAAAGCACCTAACCCCCAACCATTCCCCGGGTGCGGCTCTGCTGCTTTCCACTACTCCCTTCACAGTGCGTGAGTGCTGTGCCGTGCAGGGATGGGTTAAACGCAGAGGTCAAATTTCGCTGTACCTTGTGTATGTGTGACCAATAAAGTCTTCTCTACTCTCTACTCTGAAGCCCGTTACGTTTTGCTTGCGCACACTCACTGATGCTGAAAAGAGATACACCCAGATTGAAAAAGAGTGCCTCGCAGGAATGTGGGCCTTCAAAGAGTTTCTACCAGTATCTTTGTGGCTTAGAGAGAGACACGAGTTGCTTACAGACCACAAGCCACTGGTAACTCTTACCAACTCAAAAGACCTTGACACACACCTATACGTTGCCAGCACCTGCTCATCAGGTTAATTAAGTTTAATCCAGTCGCGGAATATGTTCCAGGAAAACTCCTAGTTGTTGCAGACGCCCTGTCTAGGTAACCAATGGTGGACACTTCACCAGGTGACCTAGAATTTATTTGTGACAAATTTTGTGTAAGTAATAACTAAGATATAACACTTAAAATTTAAACAGAAAGGGTTAATGTAGATGTTGTGTATACCCATACTTGAGAAAAGGGGCAAGATGTCAATGGAGGTGAAATGTTTAAGTTGACAAAAATGTGTGACGCAGCCTTTATTGAGACCAGAACTGAGCAGACACAAAAATGCAGTGACTTTATCTTACCTTTCCTGTAGACTTAACACCTTTCCAGATGCAAAAGTAACATATGATCCATGACAAGAGAAGGCACAGGGCCAGTTCCCATCGTATGTTGCCTATCTCATGGGGACTTCCTGTTAAATTCAATACTCTCCTCCTAAAATCACAAATAAGTATCATATTATCATATATCATATTCATGTCAAATGTTTAGCCTGGTTATTGAAACATTTTGTTTACTCACTCCCAGAATTCACTGACCGGGGAGGTCACATTATCTGTTGCGCTCCAGTTCATGTGGCCAGTACCATAACCAAATGAAACACAGGTGGCTATGGGGAATATAAACATAACATTCAGCAGATGCATACAGTCCATATTATAATTCACATTATTATTGGATTATTTGTTTTCTGTTACATAATTATCAATCCCATGCATCAATCTGGAGAGGGTAAAACAATATCCATAGCCATTGGTCAAGGCCTCCTTTTATGATGCCCATTGCAAATTTGGTGACACCTGTCTACTGAACAACTAGGAGAAACCGAGTCACAGACTGAGTACGACAACACCTCTCTTTAACCTTTCTTTCGTGTTCGTTTCTCCCCCCTTACTTTGGTGTTCCCGGTCAAATGTGACCAGGCTGTTTTAACTGCTCTTACATTAAAGGCCGGTGTTTTACACATTAAGCCTTATTTCCAGTTTGTTGACGATGAAATAGATCGGTTCAGGTGTTAATATCGCCGAAAGGCTGTGTTTGGAGAAGTTTAGGTTTTTTGTTAGCCCCACTGCAGAGGTCCATAGGCACGAATCATCTGTCCTAAAGCAACATTAAACGTTCTTTTGCAAAGCTGTGAAACTCACCGAGTGGTCAATGGTGTTTGTTGATGTCCGACAAAAGAAATCAGAGCAAAGTAAGCTTCCCAGCAGAAGTTTGACGAATTTATTTCCGGTATTAGTCAGCTGGTGGCGGACTAATACCTAACACTCGAGGCTTCCTATAGAAATGAGTCGCTACAACAAAATGGCTCATACAGCCTGCTGGAAAGTATACTTAGATTTTTTTTGTCGAATATCACCGCGCACGTGGTGGTGGATTTTTGGTTGTGTACTATCTGATGGATGGACACAATCTAGGGTCACCCATTAATTTCCTATGGCGGTCATTTTTTACCGAACATCACAGGTGTTACAAAGTTGACTCAACAACTCAAAATTCAATGAAAGTGGTGATCAGCAATTGTATATGTTCAAATGCCTGGTGTGGAGGATATCATAAGGCCTTGAGTCAATCAAATGTAAAACACAATAGGCCTACTTATGATGAAAGTAGGAAATCGGTCAGATTTGACCTGAACATGACTCAAAGGTTAAATTGCCATATAAGGACCTATGGAGATATACATTTTTGCTTTTCTAATTGCTTTTACACCGGCTGCCTTAACGATTTATTGTTCAACATGTTGGGTTTGAAAAACTTGAAACAAATATATAATTAATTAATCATTACCATTAAGCGTCATTAAAATATAGCGTCATATCATTAAAAGTGCAAGGCACCAAATGTTATTCCCAGCTAATTCAAACTAATCCAATTGGTTCTGAATCCCCAAATAATTCCAAAGTCCCATTTTGACAATTTTGAAATATGCAAAACTCCTAAAAAGTAAATCCAATTGGGATCCAATGTCTACAATCCAGCCAAGAAGCGACAACCAGAATATGAACCACAGTAGACTTGTGGGGGCGCTATAATACCACAATCAATTTAACAACAAGAAAGCCTTTTCCCAATATCATATTTGAGCAGTACCGACTTTGGGACAATGAGGGCAAGGCTCTAATGTTTCGTAAGTTGCAGGTGATTGCTTACCAAACCAAAATATATCCAATTAGCTTCAAAGAGCCAAAATGTGAGTTTCAGGTAAGCAAATCATCGTTAAACTAGGTGTATGGAAAGGCAACTGGTCAAATGTAATCAGTCTAAACATGTCCAAATCAGAGTATGGGGGTGCTACAGTCATAAAATGATTAGGGGACAATAATTACAGCCAGATCTCATAGATTGGGAAATCGTATAGTTTTCCCTTGATGTCATATCTGCATAGCCTGCAGATAAGAAGTAAAAGAACAAAACATAAAGTCACCAAGCCACTGCAATGGATTTTTCATCACATTTTACTTTTGATTCAACATCGACCAAATTGTACAGTCTCAGGGCCAATGAAAATTTTAAAAATGAAGACATACTGTATGTCATATGCAATATCACCGCATAGCCTGCAAAATAGGCTGTTTGCTGGCTAACCAAACAGTGTGAGTGTTTGAGAAAATGTAATGTAAAAAGTAAAAAAATTAATAATTAGTGCAACACAAAAAAACACTTATCAAACATGTACTGTTTAGTTTGTTTTGCTTCAAACCAATGGTTCATTGAGTTGAACAGATAGTGTATCATCTAGAGCAGTGTTTCTCAACTGGTTCCTCAAGACCAGGGGTCAGCAACCTTTACCACTCAAAGAGCCATTTGGACCCGCACAGTAAAGAGAACACTGGGAGCCACAAAACCCTTTTGAAATTTAAAATGAAATAACACTGCATATAAAGTTTTTTTTGTGTGCCTTTGTGCTATGTATAAACAAACTATAATATGTTTGTTTATACATACATATTATGTATGTACATACATACATATATATATATATATACGCAACTATGTACAAAATAAAATGTACATTTACATAACAAGCATGTCAAGGTATTTAAATTATTGTTTAAAGCTAAACTACGATATTAGAACTGGTTTTAGTTTGGTAAAGGGGTATTGGTTTGAAAATGAGCGTATTAGTTTGAACATTACATTTGAATTAAATACCCAATTATTTTCAAAAGCTGAGCCGCATCAGAGCGATCAAAGAGCCGCATGTGGCTCCAGAGCCACGGGTTGCCGACCCCTGCTCAAGACCCACCTTTTGCCTTAGACATGAAGTCACAACCCAATTTTATGAAAAATTTAAAAAACATCCAAATTTATTTGGCAAGAAAAGTGCAACAATACACAATGCCTTCATGCACTCTTGCCCAGTGAAATAAAAAGACAGACTTAATTTAGGAGTATGTTTACAGGGAATTACCACCAAGGCATGTTTTCAATGTCATTACACAGTGCAAAATGATTTTTTAAACATGTTAAGCTGCAGAATTTTCCTAAAATTAAAAAGGCAGAATTATCTTGAATTACAGATATCTATGCTATTAAACTTTCAATAATCTAACTTTAATTGTAGCATCATTTAATTGTTTGTTATTCAGATTGTTTGGTTTCCAAGTGCCATTTTAGTTTTGAAGGATTCATACTTTCATGTGCCAGTGCTTCGCTGACCACAACACACCAAGGTTTTGGTCCCTTTTTGTCCTCGAAATCTGTATTTCATGTATTCAGGCATACTTGCATTGAGCCGGTTAAGCCATGTTTACAAACGCTAGCGACAATGTTACTTTACGCACAAGCAATTGCTGGAAAACATGTGATCTCAAAGTAAAAGTGCTGCATCGAAAATGTTTTGTGGAAATTTTTAACCATAAATCCGCAACCCACTCAAAACAGCCCTGCAAACGACTTTTTGGTAGGGACCAACCAGTTGAGAATCACTGATTGTTTCTGGCTTGATTCCGCTTAATTCCTATATACTTCCAAGTTTTACCTCAATGTTTAAGATCACCCATGTCATTGATGAAATAATAGAAAGGTCACTTCATCATTTGTATTACAATAATTCGACTAACATCTCTTCCACTAACATCGTTTGACATGTTTCCCTGACTCAGTTTTTACCAACATGTCCAAATTATAGATCCGCCCAAAATTTCCATATCTAGAAAAAGGGACCGATTTGACCAAATGGTAGTAACACCAACAGGCTAAAGTTCCTCATTTGTTAAAAGCTATTTCTAAAGTTCCTTTTGATCAAACTCACAACAACGTTGGGACGCAAAACCCACTTTTGCTCAAAATCAAACTCCTCCAATGACATTTGTGAAATTGTCATTATACTTTCTTTATTGGACTTGGCACCCTGGTTCAGCTGTAAGTCTGTATCCACTCAATTTTCCATTTTCCTCTGCACTGTACTACAAATCAGAAGGCACATTGGTCGATTCCCTGCAGTTACCAATTTACAATTATTATTTTTAGTAGTAGAAGTAGTAGTCAGAGAGCAATTTAACAACAACCCAAAGTGTCTGCTAAGTACACAAAACCTACCAGTGTTCCAGCTGTTGTTGCAGGTTGCCCATGGCAGCTCAGAACTGAAGGAAGAGAACAAGTAGAAGAAAGCCCAGGCCAAGATGACGATGTAGTACATGCTAGAGTACAAGACCACTACCTGAGAGCCGTAACCCATTCCTGTCAAGGAAAATAGCAGTGGTTAAATTACGTTCTAAAGCCCCTCAGAATACAGTGCATACATTTCATAATTTGTCAGACTAAGACACTATTACGGCTGATAGTTCGCGATTATGTTAAGATGACACTGATGATTATAAGCCATACCTAAAACCCAATATTTCAATGCACATACATCACATCACATATGCGGGGAATAGGCTGTGTCTGAGGTAAATTTTGACCAACATGATCAAGAGGGGCAGGGGCCCATAAAACTATTGGTACCAATAATTGCACAATAAGGCAATTTGACTGCTCTTAATAACAGCCCTTTGTTGGGGGCAGTTGTCCAAATGTAACAAATATATTTGGTTTGCTTGGTGTACCTGCAAACCAGCTGTTAAATTGTTATGCATTCGTGAGAATTTAATATGTACAATTGGTAAGAATAAATTGTGCATAACGATTCATTGTTACAATATTAGATTGCAATTGATTTATCAGCCTTTGATATATGTTATTTTATAATAGATTACCTGCTGCCTTATTTGTTGCAAGATAATCACTAGGACTTTGTATCCTGCATTAAATGTCTCATGAGTTCTTATCCTTTACCTTCAAAAAGAGGGCATATCTTCCTCCAACAGGTTATACTTCCCTGGGTGGTGTACTGTCCCAGAGACGTCTCCAACAGAAACAGTGGGATTCCACATGTAAACAAAAAGAGCACATATGGGATGAAGAACACCCCTGAAGAACAAGAAAGGTTACTCTTCATTGTTTGCAAGTTCCATCTTCAACATCAGCCTTGACATACCCTTCTTAATATGCCAATAAACGTTACCCATGCAGGCAGCTATATTTTGTGTACATTCTTCATTTGAGAACTTGAGCAAGATGGCTCACTCTGTTAATGGCATAACCGTTTTGACAAATGCTATTGTTTTTGGTAGAGTGGAGTAGTGAAAATGTATGACAATATAAAAAAGTTTGGGGCCTAAGTACCTTAGGCCCCACTGAACTTTCTTCACCCTGAATGTTTTTACTTCTCAACGACGAAAGACTCACTACTGTGCACACCTTTATTACATATTTATTATTTAAAGTTTTTTTATGCTTTATTCTCTTCTCACCTCCTCCGTTTTTATAGCACAGGTATGGAAATCTCCACAGGTTCCCGAGCCCTATGATTTGCCCTGCAACAGCCAGCAGGTACTCCAACTTGTTGGACCACTGGCCTCTGGTGATGGTTCTGACCGCAGGGTTCAATGTGCTCCCATCCTGATGTGACTTTGGGTCATACTGTGGATTCATCAACATTCTACACAATGGAGGGAATATGCAATATTTTTGGTTAACACACATGGCAAGTTTTATCAGGATACTAGGATACTAGGAGGGAAGACCTAATGCGGAAGCTAGGAATGCAGAAGAGCAGTTATGTGGCCACTGTACTTCCTGCT
>JAOPJJ010107187.1:0-12416 GCA_027122795.1 Enchelyopus cimbrius
GGGGGCCTGGGGCCTGGAATCTCCTGGGGGTGGTGGTGATGGTCGGGGCTGGCGAACGAGGTCTGATTTTGTGGTCACATGAATTGGACTTTAGAGCACTGTGGAGCAGTGGGTGCTGCTGACCGCTCTCTTGATGCTATGGCCTTAATGTATTGCTTAGCTACCCTAGCTTAGCCTAGCCTACACACGGCTGTGGTTTGAATAAGAACGACGGTATAGTATGTACATTTACATGAGTGTCCTGTAAACAAAAGATACGGAGGTCGAAGTGAAATCTTATCTTATTTAAATTCTTCCTCAGTCACTCTCACCAAATCATCTGAAATTCATCTTTTTCAGAGATGCCAGCGCACTGGGTCGTGAACAATTTAAAATGTTAACTGCACTGGATCTCAGGTGTCAAGCCGAACTGATTCCAATCATGTGTCCGGCTGAAAAAACTGTTATTTGTGCTCTCTCTCCCTCTGTCTGGCCCATACCATCTCTCTCTTTCTTTTTCCTCTTTTTCTATCACTCTCTGCCAGGCTCCCTCTCTCTCTCTCTTTCTTTCCACTTGTTCTACTGCTTTTTTCTCTTCCTGCATAATTTTGTCTCTCACTCCCGCACGCTCTCTATTTCTCTCCTTCCCTGCCTCTCTCTCTCTCTCTCTCTCTCTCTCTTTCTCTCTCTCCCTCTCACTCACTCTCTCATCATGCAGAAATAGCAGTAGGCGGTCTTCCTCCTTTTTGCTCATGCATTTCCTCGCGTTAGCGCTACATGGAGCTCGCTCCGTTGTTGCTTGTCCAAACATGTGGCGTGCTGTCTGGTCGCGCCAGGGGGTCCCCAACCAGACAACACCCCTGGTTGGAGATGCACTCAGGTGTGCACGGCTGTTGAACACTTCCAAGGAGGCTAAGGTAAACCGGAGTGGAGGGGAGGGATTGGAATACGAGCGAATATTGAGGGGGAAAATGGGACAATTGGGGAATGGATGGAATGAGGGAGGGAGTAAAAGGGAGGAGAAAATGAGGAAGGGGAGGATTAGAGGGGTGGCTGAGGGAGGGAGGAGGGAGGAGAGGGGTGAAGTAGCACAGAGGATGAAGGGATGGGGGGAGGGAAGGGAATGTGCTTCTTCAACCCGTTGAGGTGTTGTTTCAGCTCCGGAACACAATCACAGCAGGGAGTAAAGAGAGAGAGAGAGAGAGAGAGAGATTCAGAGCTATGGTGGAGGAGAGGAAAATGCGCAGGAAATAGATAATGGAGGTGGAGAGAAGGGGGCGATTGTGCAGGCCATAAAAACAAGAGAATATGTGCAATGGTTAGCGGCAGGGCGTGTCAAAAAGAGGTGTATTTACAGTTCTCTTCTCAGTACAGCATGTTCTCTTATGTTCAGATTGCTGGCAATCTGTGAGTTCAAAACAACGTAGGGACACGCTGTACGCAGAGCTGGCTCACAGCAGGAACAACAGAACAACAGCTGTTTTTACGGCGCAACATTGAATATCATCTACTGCAAAAGCTCACCATAACTTTAGAACATAGCTTAACAGTTTGTATAGCGTGCTAGCATTTGTTGCGTGTTGCCATGAGTTACAGTGTAGCATCATTCAGCTAATGGGGACATCTGTTCTACTGGAGTCTCTCGTGTTGGTTTCTGAACTTCATCTGGCCTATGGTCTATCTCCACCCAAGTTTTGTGACTAGTGACTCATAGATAATTACTTACTGTGTTTTTATCATTGAACTGTTTTTTTTCATAGATAATTACGTACTGTGTTTTTATCATTGTACAGTTTTTTCTTTCACAATTCTTATTGATGTCTAACTGTAGGCATCATTGCGAAAAAATACCTGCTGCTTCAGGGTATGCATCTGGATTCACTCTAAGTCTCTTTTGTTCAAAGCATCCAACTAGATGAATAAATGGTAACATACTAAATGTAATGTCTGCTTTGCAGCCCCAAACCTGAACAATTTCCCCATTTCCCAGTACAGAGGCATGGAAGGTGAGAGGGTAGGTGGTAGTTGGAGGTTAGAGACAAGGCTCAGATGAAATTTTAGGTTAGGTGCAGTTTTGTCATTTACCAACTTGTTGTTTTTTGGGGGTTTTGCATGAGGGAGGGGTAGTAGGTGTGTGTGTGTGTTTTTGTGGGAGGGAATAGAAAAAAAATGATAGAGAAAAAAGCATATAAAAAAAGAGAAAGAAGCTGGAGAGGTAACAATGCCGTTGCCATGCCGACAGACTCACACAAGCAGGTAAATCTGGGCCAAGAATGCAGGGATGCGATTAGTTGAATCAAAGTAGCTGCATATCCCTTATGTAGTTAATCTGTGTCTATCTCTTTTTCTTTGTGTCAGAGGATGCTGACATCATACATTATCTATCTATCGATGAAAAGTAAGTGACATAATGCTGTTCTCTATGTTGCGGCATACCTGTATATTTTTTCTCCCTCTTGTATTCAATTAAATACTCAAAGTATTCTACACAAGCCCTTGTTTCAGCCTTTTAACGTAAAACAAATATTCACCACCCTGGGGGCATTGCCAAGGCAATCGCCACGGCAACTGCGTTTGGCAACTGACTTTGTGTTTTTAGTCCTGACCGGTCGAAACACGAAAGAAAGCTTCCAACTGTCAGTTTTTTGTTGTTGTTGCAACTGACCTGTTTTATGTTATTTTATTGTTAGCCAGCCAGAATGAAGCATGTCAAGGCTCTCGTATATCTCTCTTCCAATCTCCATATAGATCTGTTTGTCTCCATTATTTGGTTGAGAGGAATATTTGGATAAACCGTATGTCTCAAAATGCCTAAGCCTGCAGACAAATATTCCATTCTTAATATTCAGTACCATGCTTGAAATCTGTTTAGCAACTTCAACTGAAAAGCGACAAGTTAAAACATTCTACATCCATCCAGAAGGTGCAACATCAAATTGCATTAAAATAGAGTTTTTGTATTTCTTGCTGCCATCCAGGGTGCGATTTGTCGGGGGGGATGGGGGAGATCATCCCCCCCTCTGGGTTTTACATCCCTACCTCTGCTGAATGAAAGTTATCCCTGGGGGGGACAACCACGTCAATAATTAAAAAAATATGAAACTAACAGGCAGGTTGTGACAAAGTTTTCTTACAGGTAGGCCTATAGTCTACATTGCGGGCACTAACTTTCAACCTGACCCGAATTGTCGGCAGTCTCGATGTTTGCGAACGTCCCCATGCACATAAATACATTGTATACATAATAACAATTATCTTTGAATACACGGAAACTTTCTTCTTTTCATCGCTGTTAATGGGACAGACGTGCGTTCGTTCCCTGCTCAGAAGTTCGCACAGATGTGGATAAAAGAAGGACGAAAGGCTGCAGATAACGCGCCAACAGGAAAGCCGACAAGGCCACGTGAAGTCCGACATCAGAGCAAACTGTTCACTTAGTCTAGTATTTGCTGATTTATTTTGACATGACATGTGAAATCTTTATCTATGGGGTGTTAATGTTTTATGTGTTAATGTTTTACAGACCGTTCGCATTAGGTTATATCCTCTCCTATTTTCGCATGATCGGCCCTTATCCATGGTCCTGAAACCTAATTAGGCCATCTTCCACATCGTGGCCGGCACAGAAAATGTAATGCTTCATGTCTTTTTAAGTTTGTATTAAATATGAATGTTCAACTGTTCAGAATTAAGGCCCATAGGGCCTACCATTAATTTAAAAAAATGATTAGGCCTGTTGATTGCTTATTTTTTCATGATAAAAAAAACCCAAAAGAAACATCCCCCCCTAAATCAAATCGCACCCTGCTGCCATCTATCCCTGTTATATAGCCCTTTCTCAGACTGAGGCTTTGTAACTGGTTGGCCTGGTGTGGTCAGGTACAGCTGGGTGCTAAGCTCTCTGGTATGGGAGTGGTTGAGGCTCCAAAATGGGTTGGTAAAATCCTTGAGTAATTATTTTAAAATCGCAAAATATTATTATTTTTGCAATGAAATACTTAGATTTTTCTTTAAGAAAAAAGTCCAAGGCCCTCCTGCACTTCAGCACCGTTTCCATTGCAAATGTTAGCTGACTTTATTTACCATCAATTAAGAATTGTTGATCTTTGCTTACATATCGAATTAACTAACATGAGCTGACATTAGCTGAGATGGGCTGGTATTGGCTGACATGAACTAGCGTTTGCCTATGCAGGGCCACTTATTACCAACTTATGCTGACAAGACACCGCTGTCTCTTGAGTCAATGTGTGGTCATACCTATTAATTGCTATAAGAGGCCTTAGCGACAAGTGAAGTGCACTCTAAACCCACTCTGTTTACATTGAGAGGGCTCGGCTGAAGTGTCAATATGTGACCTGTACTCTTAGCACGAAACGTTATCATTGATAGAACAGTATTCATTACCGAACACACAACCAGAAACGAGTCACACGTCATCCTCATCTAATATCTTCTATAGTTTCCGCGATAATGAAATGCTACCATGGGCTAGCTTGTTTGAGGTGCTGCATCATTAAACTGCATTAAGAGCATCATTAGCCCCGCACGGCTCTGATTTCTGTGTGAGTAATGTGGATAAATGTACGGCTCCTCATCTCATATCTCCACGTGGATTGTTACTGGAAGCAGAGGGGAGGAGGAGGAGCTGAGCTCTCGGCGAGCGGCTCGTTAGCCACCGCGCATTAGCGGAGCGAATCAACGCGTGCTTAGGCTACTCGGCAGATCGCTGTATTGTGTTATTAAATGTATATACGGTCTAGAGCCGCTGCCGCTCTGCTACATTTGATCTTCACGTGTCTCATTAGAGGACACTAGAGGACAGCGCATTGCAAACACACATGTACGCATGCGTTCACACAAACACATGCAAAAACCACCTCACACACACACGCACACACACACACACACCCTGGGTTAGGTTGGTTCCACTAATAAGTGTGGTTTAATGGGCTCTGGGTTTGAACCCGTTGGTACCTTGAGACGCCCTCACCCTGGCTGGCTCTTGAATCACATGCATCTACATTTACTGTAGGTTGCTTTAAATAAAAGCCTGCTAAATGATCCAAAAAATACACTTTATTGAGCGCTGATGGGAAATTACGTTGTCAAAGCAGAATAACCACCACACAGAGACGAGTAGCACACATAATAGTTAAAGTTCAAATACACATGACATTCTCTTGACTGGCTAGTTAGCTGCCCACCAGAGCTCAGAGGACATCCCGGACTTGTTCGCAGGGTCCTGACCAAGCATGGTGAGGCAACTTCTAATTGTTTCTATAGCCACACGTGGAACAATCTCCGCCTCAACACTACACACTTCTAAATCAATGCTCAAAATGGCAGCTTTATGTAACTATCGATGACTGCACTTGCACATTTGATCATTTTCCTTTTATTTCATTGGACATTTTCTCTTTGATATAATTGTCTTTCATTGGTTTCATTGCCTAAGTGCATTCAAGATGTGGTTTGGCCAATGTGTGCATCAGAGTTGCTGTCCTTTCCTGGTATTGGGCCTCCTTTACAACTACTGACCAGATCTGGCCACCCGTTCCTGACTCTAGCCCGCACCACTACATGCTAGAAGTAGTCTCTCCTTCTTAGGATATCTTGTTAAGCAGTTACAGTGACATTAAAGGGGCCCTCTTTTGATGTTCATTAATAGCTCATTAGAAGCCCCCTATTTCAACGTTGGTGCGATAGTGATAATTTCCTTTGTGTGATGTCACCTATGGATATGTTTTGAAATGTATGTAGCAGCCATTATGGTCTGTTTGAACCCCTCAGGCGGAAGTGATTAGCAGAAGCTCTGACAGCCTTTTGGTGGTATGTGGTAATAAGAATACATTTTGTTAATGGAAAAAAATTATGTCTTGCACATAGACGTTCAGACTTTTGAATTGCTCTTATCAATGCCAGACCCTAATATTCCATACAAAATAACATACATTAAATATATTTGTCAACCTAGACCCCACACAATACATAATATGAAGATGATCCAGCAACTAAGATATTCACCTAACTGCGTAGAAATGAATTAGCACTGAATCATTTTGCTGTTGGAAAAGACTATGTTAAAATGGCTGTGTTCGGAGGATCCACAGCCTTACAACGGTCAAGCATATAGCAATGGGTGAGTGCACGGACGTTACACCCACTTGCAATGCCTTATCGACCTCATGCCTGGCGGTCAAATATGGGCCCCTTAACTGTGCTATATATTGCTCCCTCTGCTTTACTACGACCTTAACGGGACTCGGCTACCTTTAAGTAACTTTTGACTTCTGCACAAATTCTCTAGCATAAATTGCAGTCTTCCCTCTTTGAGGTTTTAATGGGAACAGCCAATTAAATGGCTAGCCAAGCTTAAAGCACACTTGAGTAATTATCTAGTCACTCGGAATTCTTTCGGCACTTTCTGCACTTCCAAGTCCTAATTTAGCCTTTTAAAGCTGGTAAAAAATATATATTGTTAGTGATTGCATTAGTAAGCCATGATGGCTTCGTGGGGGGAATTGAGTTGGGACAAACTCGCACCCATCACCGATTTCTCCGAAGTTTAGACATCTTGTGATAGAGGATTTGGTCGGGATGACCTGTTATGCGTCCCGACCATTTAAAGACATTAAGACACTTAACGACACTCCTTCCTAGAACTCTGCTGCATCTTTCAGGATGTTTTTCTCGTCAGAAAACAGCAGTTTTTCTGTAATGCCTTAATGGTTTGGAAGCTCTTTTGGCGTGCGTGTTGTTTTGAGTGTCAAGAGCCTTGGTTCCAGTCATTAAAAAACACTTAGAAAGACGGCTGCACTCACATGCTCCTCGCAAAGACACTCTGTAACGGCCGGCTCAAGCACGCAGGGGTTCACTGCTCCATTACTGTGGGGTCTCGAATCTCAAGTCAGATTCACATTGTGAATCCGTCACTGAGAAATCACTAGCACTTGTTTTCTGGAGTTTCAGATAAATAAGATTGAACGCTTTTTTTCTTTTTATGCTTTCATGGTTGAAAAGTGAATTGCCTTTGTCTAATGTTTTTGAACCAGGTTGTGCCGCACTGTAACTTTTTCGTAGCCCTTGTTTCGTCCACTGGTCAGGAGTTACGGTGTTACTCGCGTCTGTTTGTTTTGTGCTTTGAATGCTCTCAGCCTCACTTGTAATTTGTCGCTTTGCTTAAGAATTGTCTTCTTAGTGACTAAATGCTCATTATATATTTGCAATTGTGTGTGTGTGTGTGTATGCTATCATTTTTGAAAAGGATTTTATATTCATGTAATATCTACTTATACTCAATTATATGACTATGCACTACTGTCAAATGAATAAATCCTTATCATAAAATTATAAATGCTTTTATTTAATAAACCTACACGTCTGCATGCATGCATACTGGTATCAATGGGCTTACTACACCGGTATTTAAATACTCTGCCTGTGTAACATTTTTAAAAATGTATAATGTTAATGCAATATTAATGTATTATTCTGCTGGTATTGAACGCAACTCTGATTGAAGGTGACACTGCGGTGAGTGTTTAAAGCTCGTGGCGCTGTTCAGAAAGCATGTTTACATTAATTAGTAAAGGAAGCTCCTTGTACACCCCTTACAGAGTCCCAGGAGAGTGCACGTGACTCACATGCACTTATATCTGTATGTGACTCCAAGGGGCGAAGGAACGCTGGGAGTCGGGATTCATAATTTGTTTTTTAAGTCCATACTCGCACACATAGTCACACACACACACACACACACACACACACACACCCGAACACTGACATGTATGCACACATACACCATACACAGGTGCATGCATGTACTGTGCACGCAGGCAAGCATACACACACACAAAAGTGTGCATGTGTGTTTGTGACTGTGTGGTAATTATGTGTATGCGTGCTTTCAGTTGTGAATATATGTGAAAAGAATTTGTCTGTGCGCATTTTGCATGATGTTGGTTTCTTTGTTTCCGTGTGTGTATGTATGTGGTATGTTTGTGTGTGTCAACACAACACTCGCCCCAGCACAGGTTTTTGGTTCATGCAGAGCCGCTGGTTAGCGTGTGTCCTGTCAGAGGTAGAATCCCCCCCCATCACACTACATTATGCTGCGCTTCAATGCTATTCTCGGTCTATCAATATCTCCCCCTGCAGTCAAACAAACACCAAACCTCACACATGGTGGAAGATAGGACTGCAGTTGTCCAAATATGTCCTACGGTGGTGAAGAGAGAGAGTTTCATTGGATTTTTTGGGGGGTAAATTTGGGCTCTGTTTTTTGATTTTCTTGGAAATTGTCCCCCATTCTACCAGCCCTCTCTACAGTCACTACCTCCATCCTCTACACTCACTACCACCCCTCTCTACTGCCTCTACCACCCCTCTCTACCGTCACTACCACCCCTCTCTACTGCCTCTACCACCCCTCTCTACCGTCACTACCACCCCTCTCTACTGCCTCTACCACCCCTCTCTACCGTCACTACCACCCTCCTCTGTTGTCACGACTACTACCTCACCGCTCTCCCTCCCTCCCACCCCTCAACACGACCTGTTTGGTTATTTCAGCTCAAAGGAATTTTCCCCTTTCAACTTCTGTATATCATACAAGAACACTTTCTGTGTATGTGTCAGGCTGCCATGTTTTCAGCGATCTGTGAATAGCGTAGCATAGGAAATGATGTTCTTCCCCAGCCAAGGCACCATTCTGTTGCACCTTGACCTTAATGATAAGTCCTAGCGAACAGGAGTGCAGAGTGCCCTGTGGCACTGGGGTATTGTACTGTATTTTTAGTATCCCCTTTGTATGAAGCAGGGCCTATTGTGCCAATCCATTAACTGGCTTCTCTCCAGGGAAGAGGGGGGACTGACTGGTAGATGTCCTCCCGCCCCCCTTCCCCCCACCACTAAGCCACTGCAAAACGCAGTGAGAAAATACCTCCACTGAGCACGCCACACCCGTGCATGCTCTGTGTTGGCCTGGAGCAGCAGAGAGGACAGATTAAACATGGAGGATCACGCTATGATTCTGCATGTGTGCGTGTGTGTGTGTGTGCATGTGCGGATGTGTTTCTGTATATTCATGTGCATTTTTACAATACTCGCCTCAGACACAAGCACTTTCCCAATCAGATTGTTGCTATCATTACTGTTGTTAAACCCTCAAGTCATTTGCTGCACATTACCAAGCGGAGCATGCATTCGGGACGGAGCGATAACGGACCATGAGTCTGAGTACTTCATGTGTGTTTTTGATCAGCCCCATCGTCTAGTCATGGTTGATAGTGGTTCATTCATGGCACTATCATTTGCATTTTCTTCATGTCTGTAAGTGAACTTCTTCATTTATGATTCTGAAGATAGTGTTCATTTTTAACACTTTACCTTTAATATCGTTAAGGTCGTTACGATGGCGTGGATATTTTTGGTATCTTGTAATATTGACCAATAAATGGCTAATTGGTCTGTATATAGTACAGCTTTGTGCTAATTTCCTGCAATGTCGATTGAGTTTGGGAGACTGTCGATCAGTGTTCAAACTTTCAGAAGCTTTCTTGTTCTGCTTCAGGGAAATGGCGAATAGCCAATAGCGTTGCTGCTTATAAGCACTGGATACAGTGAAATGGAAACCTAACATCAATGATGTCGTATTGGGACCGTGACACTCTCATTTGGTTTGAAATGTTGTTTATTACTGCCGACCGATCGTAGGTGCTGTCTCTTTGGTGAATTAGAGGGAGCTAGATTCAACTCCTGCTGTCTGTGGCCTCCATGCAACCAAATGTACTTTTGAAATGTAGCACGTCATTTGACTTTGAATGTATACAACTGGTGGTCCAGCAGTGAGAGCTGTTGTTTGTCGTTGATGGAGACCTGTGGTCAAGTCCTGCTCCTTTGAAATCGAATGTGATGTGAGTTTGGAAATATGACATGGTCATCTGGCTTGTAATGTCCATAATGACCTATGACCACATCAAAGCCAGTATTGTATATCGTCAGACGAGATGAAAGTGGATTTTTCAGTCGTACAGCCAATAAAGCTTTTGTTTATCAGCTCTGTAGACCTGCTAGAGATGGCACTCTCCATGGACACCTATAAATGACTGGTATACGTATACACTTTATGAAACAATACATGGTCATGTGAATTGTAATATTGATTACAAACTTCCACTGCAACCTTATGACAAGATCATAGCTGCTTTACTTGTGATGCGGTGGAGAGAGAAATCTGTTTTGGTGACATGGGTTGAATTCCATTCCATTTCCTTTTCTACGTAAATGTAATTTTAGATACATAACAGTATCGTTTGAATTGGAATTGGACCAAATGATTACCGTCTCTGTGGTCCGTTGGAGAAAGATGTGTGTGATCAGCACAGAGTCCTTGGATCCCAATTTGAAGCAATGTCATCTGAATGGTACAGTCCATTATAAACTCTGTTCAGATCATTGCATCTCAGTGGTGCCTTGTTAGATGAATGGATGAGTGACCCCAAAATACAAAAATAAACCCATCCGGTTAATTTTTTTTAATCTTTATCTTCATTAGATCTGGATCAAAGTTTATGGATCCAAGGTTATTTTTGGTTCTCCTAAAATATTAGTAATCATGGAGTGTTTTTTTTTAAAATGTTTTGACTACAATAGGTTTTAGGGTTTTATTGTTATACATGCAATAACTATTTGGTGATATGGTTAGAATACATATCCGAATACAGATAGAAAGACAAAACATTTTGCTGTTTGAACAGATACAAATGATGAGGTATCTGTACACTTCCTCTGTCAGCTAGCCAATTCATACTGTGTTATTCACATTCAGAATAAATATGGAATATGTTATATACATACAAATACTTTATTAGCCTAATCTTGTTTTAACTAATGTTAATTTTGCATACCTTCGTTGGAAATGGCAACCTTAGATTATTTTGGAAAATACATAACGAGAATGGTGTTATATTTTATGACTTAGTGATTACGATCTTTGTGGTCTGGTGGAGACAGCTGTGTGTGATCGCTGCTGCAGAATATCTCCCTGTCAAATGTGCATTTTGGAGAAAAAAATCCTATTAATTGTATAATCAGTTATAAACTCTGTCGACATCAAATTGAGCGACTCAGATGCCTGGATAGATAAATGGAGGATGAAGCTCCAACAACACAACCATAATTTATTATTAGTGTCTACCGCATTGTTCTTTTAGGATAAATACTGAAAAATGTATTGATCTTTCCTATTCACGGATTATCATTCATCATCCCATCCATTCATACTATTGTTCACACATTGTCAGGCTTACATCTGAGTTCATCCACACTGATGCTCTCTCAGTCACAAACATCCTCACATTTCCAGCCTTCATGGGACTCGCAACCATTTCTCCAGAGTGAAACACCAACAGCTCTCTCAAAAGCCAAAGAGACGCTGGAAGTGTTATGGTTGAAATGTGTATGTATGAGATAAACCACATCTAGGTTTGTGGTTATCAAAGAATTATTCCCATTATTTTCCAATATCAACAAAACTTGAGGGAAGATGTTCTGACTCATTCGACGACCAACTTGTATTTAGTTCAAATAAATCGGAATTGCTAATTTTTTTTTGGCAAAATCACAGCTTTTTGCCCACACTATTTGTTGTGTTCCTGGATACACAAATTGTTGTTTGATACACATTGTTATTATTCCAGAAAATAATCTTAGATTGAAGAATAAAACCAATCTGTTTTCAAGATTGGATTACAGTAGCTAGTCCTTATCATTTTCTACACATTATTGAAAACAAACTGATGGCTACTCTGTAGTCGCCCCAACTACAGTTTGTCAACTGTTGGGGCTAGCAAGAACAAAGCCTGGTGTGGCAGCTGGATTAACCCTGCAACCTATACACAAAGATTAGGCTTAATACCTGTAGTTTTTAGATGTATGTCTAAATGATCTTAGGACACGGTGGGGATCATGGTGTGTGCAATCGGATGACTCAAGCTGCGCCCTGTCATCCCGCAGTAAAATACACGGCCAACCACTTGAGTAGAGGAGTTGGTAAATCCGCCCTCCGCATGCTATTGCTGCGGTTTGATTATTGGCAGTAATACTTTGGTCTCCTTTGTTAACCAAAATAGAATAGGTTAATTAAATACCAGTTGCAGGCAAGATTCAGCCGACAGTTGGTGCCAAGGTTGAACAAAATCCTGACACATCGTGTCTGTTCATTTGAGCTCTATTCAGCTTTTGTGACCGTGGCGTGAGGACTAAAATACAGCTGTCTGGCTTAAGAATATTTACTTTTATTCAAGGCTTTTTTGGATCTGCTTACTATTTATAATCACAGAGTGTAAAACCAACCGCTACCTGTGAAAAGGCATCCTTGACCAAGACGTCCCCAACCACTACCTGCGGTTGGGGACGTCTTGGTCAAGGATGCC
>JAOPJJ010107208.1:2096-12391 GCA_027122795.1 Enchelyopus cimbrius
CAATTTATATTGGAGCACCTGCGAAGAGTTAAGAAAGTGCTGCACGACCACATTTAAGAAACTACTGGAGTGAGACAATTGGAATGTGTGTCTACGTGTGTTTATGTTTCTGTGTGTGAGTGTGCAAGTGTGTATGCGTGTTGGGCAGGGCGGGTGGATGGGTGTTTGAATTTTTTATATTTTCACCAGATTCAGATTGAACAGCTTACAGTCCATCATACTGCCATCAAAAGTCCATCATACTGCCACAACGTGACTTTAGTCTTAACTGCTCTGGGTTTCAGCTTGCAATCCCCAGTTAGTTGTTTAGAGGCTGGCCGCTGCACTTTATAAGGTCAGGTTATCTCAGGTTTACACAATGCTCTGTTATATGCGTTTTATTTCGGTATTTTACATCCGCTGTATGTTATTGGATATTATGTGTTGTTTTTTCAATTGAGCTATGATGAAGACTATTTTAGAATATTGATACCCGAAGTTAAAGGTTGCATCATGATGCGCTAGCTGCCCGCCCCATCAGCAGGCTGTCAAAACTAAAATATTTAGCATTCCAACCCAATAACCTTCAGCTACCACTTTGCGTTCACGAGGGCAAAAAACCGACCCCTTGTCCTCGATTTGTTGAAATACAAAATATTTTTATTTAGAGTGCCTGATTTCAGCATTTTTTTTTAATGTACAATCTCAGAGCATAGGCTGTCTACAAAGACGCTGTATTTTTTACTGCCTGCTAATCGGCGGGCAGTTAGCGGATCGTGAGGAAAGATAAGATGAATGTGATCATTTATGTTCCGACCTAGAATCGCTGATCCAACCTTTAACATTGTACGCATATATAACGGTTTAAGTTTGAAAAAGAGGGGAGAGGTTTGGACCGAGACGCTACCCCGTCCTCACCTGCATGACCCGCGCCTCCATATCCACCTTGTGCACGGCGAAGGCCTGCTGCGTGTGGTGGGCCTGGACTGGGCCGCCCCTGCTCAGGGTCTCCAGCGGGTGGTCTAGCTCTGCCTGGAGGTCCTGCAAGGACATATGCTTGATGTTCTCCAGTAGGTCGCTGTACTGGGCCTTCACCTGGAACCCATAACAATAAATGTAGTACAATACACACAACAACTTGAACATACATCCTCCTCGGAGGGACGAGAGCGCAAGGACACCCCATCGCTGATTGATCGATTCATCGCTGAAGACAGGTAACACTTTATAAAAAGGTGCCATAATAAATGGCAAACTAGTCATTACATAACCCTTTGTTAATATATGTTAATCGTTACTAAAATATCTATTTGGCACAAGTTAATAGTTTTTTCATCATTAAATATTAGTTGTTGTTTTAATAGATGTAATAGGTTTCTTAAAGGCACACAAGGCGATGTTTTCAGAGATGGCTGAGAGACGCTCCATTCACCCGGTAATTAGCCATTTAATCATCAGTGACTAAGAAGCCGTTCAATTAACCTAAAAATGTTGCCTGGTGTGCCTTTAATGAAAGATTGTGTTAAATGATGAAAAAACTATTAACTTGTGCCAAATAGATATTTTAGTAACAAATAACAAAGGGTATTTACTCCTTAAATTGAGCCCCATTTCGTTCTCCTTGCCCCCTGCCACCGCCGCCCCCCCCGGCCTAGAACAGCATTTTATCACCGTGATTCACCGTCATTACGGTGTTTACCCCATGGCGAGAAAGAAGAAGAACCTTACTTACTTGGTCCATCTGCTCGTACATCCTCCTCTGCTGCTCCAGGATGTCTCGCTGCTGGCTGACCAGCGACCCCTGCTGGTCGGTGAGCAGCCTCTGCAGCTCGCTCACCTCGGCCTGCTGGACCCGCAGGGCCTCGATCAGCGTCTCCTGGCCCTTGGAGAGACGTAGCTGCAGCACGAGCGCGTCCTCGGGGACCTCGTTGGTACCTGACAGAGTAACGTTATACATCCAATTCGTAAAAAGAACAATTGATATTTTATAAGAACGCCTCATACAATTTCAGAAAACGAATCAAAATGTTTACATTTATTATCAACCTGTCCATTATCAACACTTAAGTGATGCAGTAGGCTACTCTTCAAATCTGATATAATCTGATATATAAAAATCAGATATATACAAGATGTGCTGTTTGAGGCATCTCCAGCGTGAGGGTAAACGTTGCTCAAATGTATATTAAACACGTATTAAATCAATAGGTATAGATATCATTGGGCTATCTATATGACCCCATCTATATGGGTATAATATAATGGCATGCGTCATGGGAGTTATTGTGACATCAGCGTCAAACGTCACTCTCACGCCAACCTGGCTTCATGTCGCACGTGAGCTGAATCCCCAGGGCAGAGGCCGAGCTCGCGCCGCTGTCCGCCAGGTCGCCGAGGAACTGCGCAGCTCTGTCCGTCACGTGCACCGGCGAAGGGTTCGCTCTGCCCTCGTCCGCCCCGACGGAGCCACAGCTGTCCCCGACGCACGGCTGGGGTTTCTGGCGCATGCGAAGAGGAAGCTTACATTCGATGCCTTTACATTCCCTGTGCGTGGGCGCATGCGTCCTGCTCGAGGACACCCCGCTCTCGCACTTCCCGCCATCGCAGTCCGGGTGGAACACCTCTGCCGTGAGGGCGCGCGGGTTGGTTTTTATCGCGCCATCCGTGGCGTCCGCCGCCGCCGCCGCGTGCGTAAATTCAGCTCGGTGGTGCCGAGCAGCCACAGCAGCGTGCGGCATTACCGGCTCGCTTTGAACTTGACGGTGGATTGTTTGGGCGTTCACCTGTTGGTAACCGGGGTAGATTTGCGGTTGCCTGGCTTGTACCGGCTGGCTCAGATGTCGCTGCGGGGTCGATAGGTGCCTCGGACAATGCTCCCCAACGCACGTCCGGCTCCGGCCCTGAGCTGCTGGGAAGCAGTGGGGCCCCCTGCATATCTCAGCTACACTGTGTCCTCCGCCAAATAACGAGGTGAAGCATAGTAGAGATATTGCTGTGAGAAATGCCATTTTGCTACCTGGAAAAGTTGAGGAAACGTAATGGCGTCGAGGAAAGCCTCAATTACGCATCCTTGGTCCAGTACGAGTAATCAAATATATATTAAAAAATAAAGAATGTATATATAGAGAGAGAAATCATTGGACGAAAAATCCTCCTCAAACAGCGATATTCCAAAAAAATACAAAATTCCGCCCCCCAAAAAATCAACTAGTCCCCCGTTTTTTCGCGTAATGTTTTTCCCTGGAGAGTCGACCCTCTGCGTCCGCTGGAGCGTAGGGACGTGCAGCCTGTGGCCCGCGTGCCCGGTGTGGAGAGAGAGCTCAGTCTAGCCCACATGTGGCGCTGCACGGCTCTAATTGGCAACAGGTGGCGTCTTAAATTAACCCCTGCCGTCCCAGACATACCACTGCGCGCAGTCATCCGCTTTCTATTGATGCTGTGCATGTGTTGGATATTTTGAATAGTTTTATCTTCCTTTTTTCATGTTTCAACTTTTGGGAAATGCCTGGCCATTTGTAACATTAAATCAGCTGGAAAGTAATAGTGCAAGGCTTTCAAAGAAGATGAGGAGCCTATATGACGATGTTTGTCTTTGTCCAAACATTTGTGTAATATTTATGGCAATGTATGTGTAATGTTTACGTTTCCTAGAGTAGGAAATATGGATTAGGATAATTACAGAAATTGTATAAGTTATATAAGGTTCCTAATACAATTATGGATAATTGGTTCTTTCTTTCTCTCTCTCTTTCTCTCTCTTTCAAAATGTCCAGAGGTATGTGAAAATAATGTCCTTTATCTGGTGTAGAGAGCTTTCAAAAGCTTTTATCTCCATCACGGTGTAGCATTAGTCCAGGGTTAATCCATCCTAACACCAGTCTGGCACCAGTGGAATGTAAAAACACACTTTATTGACACTTTATTTCTCCTCTCCTTCCTCAAATTTGCCATGCCGATGTGATTAAAGCGTTTGAACTCCCACATTCAAACCCCACTTAGTTGTTTCGCCCATGGGTTTGGGGATGAAGACAGATGGTATCCTTAGCACTTCAGTGGGAGCACTTACAGTATATCTAAGGCAGTGTTTCTCAACTGGTCTAGCTGAAGACCCACCTTCTGCCTTAGACATGATGTTGCGGCCCAAATTCGTGAACATATTTTAAAGTCCAAATTTTAACATCCAAATTAATTTGCATAGAAAAGTGCTGACACATTTTAACATCCAAATTAATTTGCAGAGAACAGTGCAGCACCCGCGACCCACTCAAAACGGCCCTGCGACCCACTTTTGGGTCAGGACCCACCAGTTGAGAATCACTGATCTAAGGTATCCATGCTAAATAGCAGCTACTCTGCTTAGATGAGTGCTTGAAACTCGTTTCTATTCTTGATTTTAGCTGATCTACGGTGATATGTTGGTTTTTATGCCCTTTGACAAAACATACTTGTAAGTCGCTTTGGAATAACGTGTCTGCAAAATGCCCTGCATCATCAGTCACCAAATAAACATATTTAGTCTATCATCGATACTAAAACCAAACGCACACCCACACACACAGACACTCTCTCCCTGACACACACACATACACTCACTCCCTGACACACACACATACACTCTCTCTCCCTGGCATGCACAAAAACACACACACGCACACCCACACACACAGACACTCTCTCCCTGGCACAGAAAAACACACATACAGGCCAGAGAGTGAATTACAGAGGTGAGCCTCCAACAGGCAGCCTGATTCTCTACGAGGGGAAGCGGAGCACACATGGCCGTAGCTTAGGGGCGTCGACATGGTTCTTCAACTGAGCGACCACTGAGCTGCATGCATCATACCATTAGCTTCCTATTAAACCCCCAGCCCTGTTCTGAGAGGAAAAGACCTGTGATCCAATGTAAACAACCCAACAAATATTATAAACCACTACTGATCCCAAGATCCTGAAAAAAATAGAAAGAAGTGTACATGTGTTTGCACATACAAAGACATTTTGGTTTGTGTGTGTGTGTGCGTGTTTCTGTGCGTGTGGTAGATACCATGATGATGAGAGCAGCAGCAGCCACAGAATGACTTCCTCATCTGACAGGAAACCCATAGCTGTTGTCAATGATGAGCTGGAGACAACTTTTGAATTGTACATATTCACGGACCCTTGAGCCTTGTCGAGTCCATTCACCTACGGTGACACCAGGCAGCAATTGAAAAGGTAGGCTTTGAGTTTATTCAATATTTATGGAGATTAATTGTATCTATTATCATATTGCGATTAATGAGATATAATGGTGTTGAGTAGTCAGAGGCTTTCACTTAGAGCCATTACCTTAGCTCAGATTAAAGTCAACTAAGTTAATTAAGTCAATAGGGGGGTTAGACAGCATTTGTTTGATATCTGAATTAAATCAATCTTTTGAATTGTACAAACGGAGGACCCCACACAAGTCTTTCATATTCCGTCATTTGGAATGGCACGTAGTGGAAATAAATAACTGACATTACGTTTTTTCTCATTATCTAGTCATTTATAAACAGGTTTCATCACATCTTGAATTGTTTTCCTCTGGTCTGTTTAACAGTGAACTATTTCAGCAGAACCACATCAGCAGTGTGTAAGACAAACATATGGCCCTTTTTTTATCTGCCTCGACTGCCAGCCAATAGTTAATTAGTTCACTCAGTCAGAAAAACATAACAGCATGAAGGAGTCCTTGGCCACAAGAAAGGAGCAGCCGTACACACAGTCTGTTTACTGTCTGCTTGTTTTGAAGCACTGCTGTACGATGAGGGCCCCTTCTCCTCAGCTGCTGACAGGAAGACCACTGGTCCCAGAGACGTGCATGATGGGAAACATGAGGGCGAGAGGGGGAGAGAGAGAGAGAAATAGAGCCGTGGAGAGCAGTATGTGACGGTTGCTCCCTGACTTGAGTAGGAAAGCATTAAGATGCAGAGTGGAGATACAAATCTGTGGCTAGTTTAGTTGCGTGTAGAAAAAAGACAATAGTTCAAAGCTGAGTGGGCCTTACACTTGAGTCATCAAAGCAGTCGTAAGAAGATTTCCTTTCTTGGTAGAATATGTCCTTTAAAGGTCCACTATGCAAGTTTGGCAATTCCTTCGCTGTTTTCTGAGTTTGCGCCGCATTTTGCACTACTCAGCTCCCCCTGCAGCTTCGGAATATATATTTTAAAGTCATATATTTTACAATACTCATTGACAATGCTCCCTGCCTACTTTGACGCTAGCCATGAGCATTTGTTTTCAACCAAGCCTGATCGACTGATCCATGATGAATACAACAATCCCCTCGCTATTCACTGTTTATAGCTAGCCGGCTCCAGTAGCGGTTTCATCGAGAACCGGAGAAGCAAACTTGCATTTTCCCTTTTTCCGCCCAGAAGCGATAGGGGGAGTCGAAACAGCCACCAATCGACCCATAAAGTGTTATAGAACATCACAGTGACTCTTAACCTTTAAAATGAAGGTAAATTAAGCTAAAATAGTTGCATAGTTCCTCTTTAATGTGTCTGTGTTCGGGGGGTTGAACATTCTGCACACGTACACTTAAAACCACGTCCGCGTTGACCAGATTGTGAGCCAGTACCTACTGATGAGATTACTCTGACACAAACTGAAACTGTTAGCCTTCCAGGCCCAGCGAGGGTGAGAGACACCCGTTCCGCAAAGGGTGTTATTTAAGCAACATGTGCCACCATGTAGATACTTCCTGACGGTAAATGTCCATGTGTTTGAGGCCGAGCGGGAGTTTAAGATTCATGGCCTTGTTGTCTTGAGAATGCCTTCTTAGGCAGACCAGATCATACAAAGTCTGCTTTTCAGAGACCAGATTTGAAACACAAACACACAAGACCACCTCCATCTGACAACAAGTGAACAAGTCAGCAAACACAATTGTTACTGCTTGAAGTGGATGCGGTTCCTTAAATAGCAGATAAGGGGTTCTTGAGGGGCCTACCGTCTCGGCTGCAGACTATATCCGGCCGCTGTATGTTGTGTACAGTATGTTATCTACTGCCTTTTAACTGAAGACTTTGCTATATACTGAAATCTAAGATTGATTTACTGCTTCAACTGTATTTTCTGACAATGGCCCTAATAATTATTTGTCTACACAGTTATACTGGAGTCATGTTACGTTTGTTTAAAGTCTGGTCAGGTTATGTTTTCAGAGCTATTTATATCTATTTTCCAGATGGAAGAGATAGACACCATGTTCGTCAACCTACTGGGAGAGATGGATGTTCTCACACAGGTCAGTATGGATGTAGGTGTGTGTATGCATGTGTGTGTACATGAGTTTGTGCTTGCATTGACATGTGTGTGTGTGTGTATTGATATGAGTGTTTTTCCGTGTCTCTGATCATTGGTTCAAGGGAAAAAATGTGTAGAGCATAAGAGTGTCTATATTTATATTTCAAGCCAAGCTCAACTTCCCAAAATGCACCACTCTGTTTCTCCAGACAGCGGGGAAACAGCCACCAGATCAAATAAATAGATCAGACATCTTTCCTCCATTCATCTTCTTTTTTCCTTCAAACGCGACCAGATGAGCAGAGATTCCTTTGCACTTATCATCTGCTCGTCTCTTAAGCCTGAGGATTTCTTTAGGTTAGGAAGTGTTTGCGACCTCAACTTCTTAAATTTTTGTGCTTCTGCTTCCACACACGTTGTTTAACCCAATCGACATCTGCCTGTCATATCAAACTCCCACTGGAAATATGTGCAAAGCAACAGACCATGGGATGAGTAGTAGTAGTAGTGATTTGCTCGTTGCTTTGAGTTCAACACATACAGTACCGGTATATACGGGGTATTTTTGAGATTTTTAACTGTTTAAATTATTCAAAAGTTCTATTGATTATTTATTCACCAATGCGTAAAATATAAGTCGGCAGGTTAATTTGACCCCCCTTTATTGAAAATCAGACAACCCTGAGTCAAGTCCCAACCACAAGCTTGAAAAACCAAATCTAAGCTAAGTGCTATTCCTCATCTCCGTGGCCCTTCCATGGGCCATGGAGGCTAGCATCATCACAGTTTAGATTCAGGGGTGAGGAGCTCCGTTGTGCTGGACAGTCGATGCCGAACTCCTCACATATGACTGGATGTTTTCCTTTCCATCTTCTCTACCTCTGCATCACAGCACTGGGCCAAGCAGAACTCAAGACAGAACTCATGCATGCAAACCCTCCCAGTGCATCTAACTCAGTACAGGTCTCAGAATGGGACTCTATCTGGAGTATATTTATGAACCAGATAGATGGAAATGTTGAAAAGCATGTTTCTCCTGAAGAAACAAACTTATGTTCCAGGGTTACCCAAACCTGGAGAGACTTGAAAGACTTGATTAGCCATTACCATAGTAATAGACATGGAGCCTTCATTATCTCTAAAGAAGGGAATTGGAATTGTTTGTAATGTGAAGGTGGGTTTAATGCAGAAGCTGCAGATGTCCACATGTACGTCGTCACCAACAGCCAGAAAGCTATTCTCACATCTCGTTCTCTCCTGAGAATGGTTTCTATTGTTTACGTAGTAGCCTGCTTATGATTGGGTACAATCTGGTTTCGGCTGCCTGCTTGTGAAAAGGTTACAATGTTCTGAAACATCTAGGTTGTGCCTCTTCCTCTCGCAGCCCAGTTTTACCCTGGACCATTATGCATTTTTAAATAAAAAAAGAAGCTTGGTTGGTTGACTTTAGGTTGTTTACAATATTACAGCTTTGATAAATTGTCACTGCTAATTGAATGCATGCTTAAACCAAAATGCCCTTTTTGCCAAGACGGCCTACTATCTCAAATTAATTTACTAATATGCAGGGCTATAGAGTACTGGTCTGCCTTCTGAAGATTGTGTGAACTTCTTAGTTTGAATCTCTTAATGACACATAGGCCTATGGTGTGAGCCTATTTATTTGGGAATGTTTGGAGTCGTTTGCTATATTGATGTGCTACATGCTATGTAACCAAACCAGACCAAAACCCACTTCCTATAAACATTTAAACATCTGGCTGGAACCCTTGTTTGCTTTCATTACTGGGCTTTTATTACTAATATTCAAATGATAACTGTCTCTTTAGAGTCTGGAAAGTGCGACGTCTGACACTTCACAGCTAGAACAGGATTCAGAGACTGACCACTTCTCCTTTGGCTTCTCAAACTTCCAAGGTGAGTGAAGGCATTGTTCTTCTTCAATAAAGGGAAAATAAGAAGAGTTAAATGAGCAAAATACTATTAGTTTAGACATATTGAAGAGGCGCTATTTCACCAGTTAAAGGTCGTATCAGCAATTCTGCCGTTTGTTTACTCATAGCATTTGTTTTTGTTTACGATCTCAGAGCATAGGCTGCCTACAGAGACGCAGTTTTGGCCTAGAAATGCTGATACAACCTTTAAGGGACACTTCACCCATTTGCATTAAACGTTGCATCGTTAGAAACCCTTTTGAATGGTCGTGCAACATTCAATCATTTTCCCCTGAGACAGGAGAAATCTGTATTTACCTCTCACACTTCCTTATACAAATGACGTAAAACGACGATTTTTGCGTCATTTGTATAAGGATTTTTTTGGGGGGGGGGATTCTAGTAAGACTACAAGCATGAGCTCCTCGTTTTCAAACCCGCCTACAGGGGGCGGAATTGCGCTGCAAACCTATTACAGATCAGTGCCAGTGGGTGGGACTGTAACTTTGGTACTGTTAACTTTGCTTATTCACGAGTTGAGTTAGCGACCCCGTCACATTAGAACAGCTCATATGAGATGTGCTGCTTTACAGCAGACGACTATCAGTATGTGTTATCAGTAATAGAGTCGAGTGACTCTTATGCTGCGTTCCTTTTGTCTGAGACGTCCCACTTCCCAGTCAGAATTGGGAAATCGTGACGTCATTTTCTGAAGGTACCCACTTAAGAGCGTTCAATTTCTGTTTGGGTGCGACGAGTTGGGAAATCATGGATGAGCGCAAGACAATAGATAGATAGAAAGATAGATATATACTTTATTCATACTTTCATTAATTCATATACTTTAGATAGATGTAAAAGGTGTTCAGACTATTTAACCAATTAAACTATCTACTATACACACTAACAGTGCAAGTCTTACATTGCATTGATATTTTTTCTTTTTCTCCCATTGCATATTTCAACAGAGCTGTCGCGTTTTCGTCGAGCCACGAGGTGGCAGCAGTAGTAGTAGCAGGCTAGTCAATGTTTCTAGCAACATTAGGCTATTTAGCAAACCAGCTCGAAAACAAAACTACATTGTATTGCGCGCACAGCAAGAGCGTGCAA
>JAOPJJ010107244.1:0-12379 GCA_027122795.1 Enchelyopus cimbrius
TATATATATACACACACGTCCATGATCTACAGATCACCAGTCCTGCCGCGCCTCGTCAGGTTTCATCGTGACGTTGTTTGGGCCTCGCTGCCCTAACAACGCTGGAGCCGCTCAGCCCAAATCACTATTGATTTGCAGCCGTGCCTAATGACCAGTGGCCATCTACACACAATCAGACTCAAGGAGCAAGGCCAGAAATAGCAGCAGCTCCCTCCTCTCTCCTCCTCTCTCCTCTCTCCTCCTCCCTCCTCCTCTGCAGGGAGGAAGGAAGGATGCAGCGAGATACCGCCGCTGGTGATGTAGGATCGCAGGGGAAACGGGACGGATGATTGCAAATGATTGCTGTAATCGCTGTACATCTGCCACCCAAACGCTTCTGTGTTGGTGTTGAAATGTAAAGAATCTGCTTTAAGGAATCCATACTGTCCTCCCTCTCTCTCTCTCTCTCTCTCTCTCTCTGTCGCTCTCTCTGTCTCTGTCTCTGTCTCTCTCTCTCCCTCTCTCTCTCTCTTAGCGTGATGTTGTATCCCCTGAGCACTAATATTTAGCCAGGCACCGCACTGAGACGAGGATCATTTTCAGATAATGATTTTTCCACGACGGTGGAGTTTACCTGGAGTAATTATTCACTCATTCAAGCGGGGTCCCCAAAAGAAACGATGGGTAGACGAGTGCTTTATACTCGGCGTGACATTTTGTACAATGCTCCGTGTCAGCCGTCACAGTAGGACTCTGACAAACGGCGCTGGTTAATTATCACGCAGAATGAATGTCATCTATTCCCCGTTGAGACAATGTGAATTCTGAATATGCAAATGAGCAACGTAGGCTGTGATGGATTGATGGGAGGTGACAGAAGAACTACCAGGACGAGAGAGAGAGAGAGAGAGAGAGAGAGAGAGAGAGAGAGAGAGAGAGAGAGAGAGAGAGAGAGAATAGACCAAAGCAACGCCCCGGTCCCAGACTAAACCCTCTATGTGACTAAAACAAACCTGCAACTGTACAAACCCTTAAAGACCCAGCTGTCTCCTGACTTCTCCTCAAAACCCTTGGCGTTATGACGTCAACAGTTTAACAAGCAGGAGCTGAGAATCTACTCGGAAGAAAGGAAGAATTTGTTATATTTTCGTTCTCAGGGCTTCAAGTGAAACAAATATGTTTTGGTTGGGCTCCGTCAGCGTCTTCTGACAGACTTGAGCCCCAGCGCTAGAATCTGCCCTAACGACGCAGGGGGAACACGCTGACCCAGTGGTGTCCAGAGAGCTGGTGCAGCGCTGCACTCGGGTCTTAAAGACGTATTCATACCTCGCATTTTACACTGCAGACGACTGGAGGTGCAGAAATCCAGCAGATCAAAGGATCAGCGCACAAACAAATTGCTTTCTTTTTCTCTGTGTGTGTGTGTGTGTGTGTGTGTGTGTGTGTGTGAGTGCGCACGTACGCATGCAGGCAAAGATTGCGTTTTGGTGAGTATATGAGTGTTTGTGAGATAAGATAATACTTTATCGATCCGACAGAGAGAGGCAGTGAGCGAGAAAGAGAGGAGATGTTGATTTTGTGAGTGTGTGCGTTTGTGTGTGTGTGCAGTTAAGCCAACATCCTTTTCAGAAGATGCTTACTGGTGCTCCCTGAACTGTGTTCGAGCCCCACAGAATCACATGTGAGCGCACACACACACACACACACACACACACACTCGCGCTCGCTCCGTCATCCACAGGCATGCCTCCCAGCACGGTTCTGTGTGTCCGCGTTGAGGCGATCAGGTCGGTTTCCGCCCCGCGTTCAGAGCACAACCGGCCGTGAGCGCGTAGGAAACGAGACGGAACAAAGGAAGCCCGGCTCTTTGATGCACAGAAGCGGGAAAAGCTCAATGAACGCCCCACCAGGACTGGAGAGTCGCCACGCCATCGCGTGTCACGTGACCTGCGACATGTGCGGACCGTGGACCTCCGCAGCGACACAGCGGGCTGGGTGTCAGCCTGAGGGCGCGGAGCACCAGACCGGATCAGCTCAGGTGCGATGCAGTGGAAGAGGCGTGCCAGGCCTGGCGTCAGCAGGAACGCGTCCAAGGCACCGGCTCCTGCAGTGGCAGAAGCGGGCGGCGCGGGCCTATGGCGCAGCACTACTGCAGGGACCCCCGCGGTGCACCACACACTGCGCTGCTTCCTCCACAATCCTGCCTCCATCTGCCTTTTTTTTGCCGTTTCGTAATAAAGTGGCGGTAAGGTGCGGCGCTAAGCCCTTTCCAGGATTTACCGGTTGATGCGCGGTTTGAGTCGTCATCGTTTCTTTGATGTTGCGGGTGAAAATGCAAGCAGTGAGGAGAGGAAGCGCAGAACGGGTACATGAAACGACGTAGCTCATGTAAACCCTCCTGTGGTGTCATAAGACGATACGGAGACGCTTTGCAGTAAAACACGATGTTAACGGCTTTAAAGTGAACGTAGGATTGGAATCTAACCAGAGAGACACAGAGCCAGATACAGAGAGGGAACGTGATCCACACAGCGTTCATGAGATGAGCTTTAAAGTATCAAACATGGAGACTTTTGAGTCCTCCGAGCCTTCACATCAGAAGGCTGCGTCGGCTGCGTCGTCTACTCCCATCTCATCGATCTCACCGTGATGTAAACAAATGCATCTGCAGGGAACGATTCATCGACGTGTGTAGTGTTTGATCGATATCAGAAGTATATGATATGATATTTATGACAGTACAGGGTTGATCACAGGCCAGGCTGAAAATAGAATCTAAGCATCGCAGAGCAAGGTCACCGGATGGTCGTTGGAACTGATGACCCATCATATACGCTGTCTCCGCTACGCAATCGCATGATTGGTTGTCACGCGCAGTCAGCCTGACGCAGCATAACCCCCAACAAGGATTTACTGGAAGCTAAAGCGTTCCACTCCAGGAAATAATTCTCTCTTTTCTCCATCTCATCTCTCCATTTCATCTGTGGACATAACGTCGTTCCCTGCTGTATGGACCGCGGGGGAAGTGGAGGAAGGAGTAAAGGAGCGACGGAGTCGACTGCACAGCCATTTGTTTTGCCCTTCTACCTCCATCGCCATTTTTGTTATTATTTTTTTCACAAAATAACAAAAAAAAGAGAATTGAAAAAGGAAAGAGGAGAGAAAAAAATCGTGTAACGCGAAATGTGTTTGTAATCGGTTAGGCTGCTGTATGCTGCGGCGGATTGATTCGAGGCATGTTGGGGGCAAGCTGCTGTTCAACGCCACGTCTCTCCTTCTCCCTCACGCGCTCTCTCTCTCTCTCTCTCTCTCTCTCTCTCTCTCTCTCTCTCTCTCTCTCTCTCTCTCTCTCTCTCTCTCTCTGTACCTGCCCGTGTCTCCGGTCATGTTGGACCACGTCGCTCCGTGTGTCTCCAGCAGGCTCGGAGTCTGGCGTGCGGCTCTCTGGCCTGCAACATCTGGCCCGTACGTCTGTGTGCTGCACATCTGCAGCAGGGGGGCAACGCAGCGAGGACACCTCCACCTCGCCGCTCCACTCCGGTCCACCCGGGCTGCGAGCTCACTGGCCTTCAACGTGTGCGAGGATGAAGGAGTTCATCATCATTTATCAGCGAGGAGGGGTTGTGACACCGCCCATTTAAAGGCCAAAACACTGAGAGGCCAGGCTCGTTTATCATCAGAGCATTATGGTGATTTATTAGGAGGCGGAGGGAGAATCCTCAGCAAAACGCCGTGAAGGGACGGGAGGACACCTTGGGAAGGAGACGGCGGAGGGGGACACCTTTCAGAATGAATATATGACCAAAGTCAGACTTTACATCCCACATCCTTTTATCCCCAGTGACTTCCACGCTGATGATGAGCAGGTTAGGGTTGGGGCCGCTCCCTCTCCAACGTCCTCGTCACTATGCTGACCTCCCATCAGTCATCGGTGAACAAGGTGTCTTGACGTGATTGTAATCGGTCGATCTGATAAGAAACCACAGTGAAAAAAACGTGCACTCTCTAAAGACCTGACCTGATGGTTGGGGATGGTTCAGCCAATCAGAGTGGGGCGTCAGTATCAGGATCCTGGCTGCCAGTGAGTTAACAGGCGGCAATCAAGCTGGGGCCAAACCAGCCAGAGCTCAGCACTGGCAGTAGCGGTCGTCAGTGTTTCCCCAGCGGCGCACCGCTGCTGCTGAACTGTCAGCGCCACTGCAATAACCAAAAAATGCAATATTTATTTTATTTTAGATTTTTTGTTGTTAATTGTTTTCATTTCATTTAACTTTTTATTGTTTTATGCATATACACAATTTCCGTAGTTAGCATACTGAGGTCTCTGTTTTATCCTTTTTTAAAGCAGCTTGTTTTACAAAGTGCCGTATCAGTGAAGGTGAGGGTTATTGTGGTTTATACGCGATTGGCCAGCGAGCGCGTTCAGCGATTCAGGGGGTCATTACAGCAGGATCCAAGCAGGAAACGCATCACTTATCTGCACCATCGTCTGTGTCAATTAGCCGCCACGCTGAAGTGAATAGTGGCCTAATTACGCACACTTACAAACACACGACAAATGGGTCCTCAAATGGGCTCTGTGCACACACACACACACACACACACACACCGAGGCCCACACCAACACACACCCACACACATGCACACACAAAGTCATGCACATACACACACACAGCAACACGCAGACCTATACACACACACACACACACACACACATGCAAACAGACATGATCACAAACACACCCATTCACATATACCCACCCACACACACACACACACACACACACACACACACACACACACGCGCTTCCAACAGCATCTGTCACCAGCAGATAGCAGATCATCTGTCAGCCCTCAATGCAATTGGATAAACATCCTAAACACCGGCCCTTTAAAAGCGTCCCTGGGCAGGGGCCCGCCTCTCACGACAACCATCACCCCGGCCCCCTTGGGAGGGGCCGGGGGGGGGAGGGGGGAGGGGGGGTTATGTCATCTCATCCCAGTAACGTCCGAAGTAATACAATGGGGCGCGAACGAAAGCTGCACTGCACTGCATTGCTGCGGACGTCCCTCCTGCCCCTGCCTGCCCCCCCCACCTCCTGGTCCTGGACAGGGCGAGGGCCCCGGGACGGACGCCATCAGGAGCAGTAATCAAATCATTATATCATCCCATTATAATGCGGGCTGCAGCGTTGCTCACTGTGTGACGCTGCTGCGTCCTGGAGATGATCTGCTCGCGGGACGTGTGTGTAGTGCGTATCGATGTAGTGTTCTGTGTTTTAGTGTGTGTGCTCGGGTGTGTGTTCTGCGTGTGCGCACGCTAGTACTCTTTTGTGGCGCTGCAGGGTCTGGTCCATTGTGATAAGAACACGTTTCTTTGTTCACCAGAACCGGAGCAGCAAGTCACTCAGTGTGTGTGTGTGTGTGTGTGTGTGTGTGTGTGTGTGTGTGTGTGCAGATAGTGCTTGGATCAGACAGTATCATGGGTGTGATGATCGTCAGGCATGTGTTCGGGAATAATGAAGATCTGATATTCTTTGTATTCCCAGGCCGCTGAAAGTGGTTTAAAGATTGTTTTTCTTTCTCGTACTGTAAGTGAGGCTGTAACCGTTCCAATGGGCTCCGGAACGTTCTGTCACCGAGCTGTTCTGTCGCCGACCTGTTCTGTCGCCGACCTGTTCTGTGGCCGACCTGTTCTGTGGCCGAGCTGTTCTGTGGCGGTTCCGATCTGCAGTACTGGACTGATTAGCTGTGAATCCTTTCTCGTCAGTTGGGCTCCTTCAGGAAGGACGCCTCCAGACGTGACTCCCTGAGTGTGTGAGTGGATGAAATGGTGATGTCATGTAGTGATGTCATGTGTGATTCTTCTCTCTGCTGTGGAGGACAGTATGCGTGTGTGAGTGTGCGTTCCGTGTGGAAACAATTCCTTCTTCTCTATCGTCATGACCTTCATCAGCGTCATGTGTTCCTCTTCACGGTCATCTGCAATGTCCCTCTCGTCCTCTCGTCCTCAGCCTCACCGTCTCCTTATTATTCTACTCATTGACCTGCCCATCATCATCATCATCATCATCACCATCATCATCATCATCATCATCATCATCATCATCATCATCATCATCACGACCATCATCATCATCATCACGACCATCATCATCATCATCATCATCATCATCAGCAGCAGCAGCAGCAGCACCAATGGAAGAATGTCGAAATCGATCCCTGAAAATCTCTGAAAAGATAATCAAACTTCCCAGGCCAACTTTCAAACCTACGGCTTTGCTTGGCCCAGTTCCCACTCTCTCTCTCCCCCCCCCCCCCCCCGTGTTCTGGGGAGCCACCTCCATGCGGGGGGGGGGAGTGCTGCGCGTCAGACGGCGGTATTGAGCGGCAGGGATTACACATTAAAGCAGCGCAGCCCGGACGGAGAACCTTTCAACGTCTCCCTGAATGCAGAACACGTTCTGGAGGTGTGTGTCCTTCAGATGCAACTGGTCTTGATCCAGTTACTCATTTGGGATTTTTCCCACTCCTGTTTAGTATTGGAGATGTAGACCGCTTAAGTATTGAAGTGTTTAAAGGTCTACAACTCTTCATACTGTCAACGTTGTGTGGCAGGGTGGTGTCTGGAACGAAGCTCTGCTGTCAGACAGCATCCTGTCATTTTAAATGGGGTTTGACTTGCGACATATGCATATATGTATCTGTGTGTGTGTGTGTATGTGTGTGTGTGTGTGTGTATTTGTTTTCTCAGCTCTACAGCGCTTTAATAATCGATTAAGTGCACGAGTTATACATGATGAATATCATGTGAGAGTCACCATATGTAAGCATGAATATAATGAGATGGCGATATGGCTTGCAGCGCTGTAAGTGCTTCACCATCAGGACGTGGTGGCGGGGGGCGGGGGGGGCGAACAGAGCGGTCAGGACGAGCCGAGCTGTCAGCTGTCATCGTGATTAATGAACGAAGCCCAACTCTGTTCTTTTCTCTCGCAGCCTCCGAACACAAACACTCTTTCGGCCCAAAAAGCATTGTGGTGTAAAAAAGCCCACTTCACAGCAGATCAATGAGCATCTGCGTCCGCAGCGCTGATCGGCATTTATTTAGAAAACCATTAAAAAACCAACTTATTTGGCAGACTCATAAGTCACGTAAGTATAATTGAAGAATCGACATTTGGGGATGAATTAACTATGGGGGCGTGGGGGGGTAGCGGGGGTGTCAGCCCAGAGCGCTGCGTTTATGAGTGGCCAACGGAGCGTGAAATGTGCTCCTTCAGGGAGAGGCCTGTCGCGCGGCGCTGCATCTCAGCGCTGGGGCGGCGCGGCGCTTCCTCTCTCGTTGATTCATATCGCGGACGCTTCCCGTGGCCGGGCCGCGCTCCCGGTTACAACGCCGTTTCATCAGCCCCCGGTTGAACCAAAAAGGGTGATTACACATTCTACCTGGGTACGTCACCGCTGTTTGGGTTACTACTTAGCGCTGTGGGAAGGTAGTACGATGTGTACGAAGACCTCCTATGAATACCGTCTTCCCATTACCGAGTGTTTGACAAAGAGATTACATCAGCAGAAATCTGTGAGCGAGAGCTGACCCCAAGCCCGGACCTTCCTCCCAGCGCCTTTTGTGAGCGAGATGATGCGCACCTCCTGCACCCTATTCTTCTGGACGCCCTTGGGCAGAAAGTAAGTTGTTGAGAAAGCAGAGTGGATCCGAAGGGTCGTATAACGACACAGAAAACCCAATGCGACAAAACTACCACCTCAGGCCTTTCAAGGCAATCTATCTGGACTGCTGCCAGGCCATGGGACTGGACGCTTCTCTGTCAGTGAGTGCGTAAAACTGTCATCAGTCTGGCCAGGCGTGGACGATTAGGCCAGAGTTACTCAGCCTCAAGAAGGACTCAAAGTAGACTTTCTACAAGGAGTTCCCCTCAAACATTCTGGAAAGTATGGGGCACATTTTTTCTATATTTTGAGAGCACCAGTTTTTCACATATTCCTGACTAATTCAATTAAACTCAAAGCACTTGATGTGCAGTAAATGTGGTATTTTGTACTTTGTAGGGGTGTCTGCCTATTGTAACGTCTTGCTGGATTTGGATAATGTATATGTATATCTATATATATATATGGATAATGTATACGTCTGTGTTTTTGTATTTTATCCTCATTACTGGCTGGAGGGTTGCTGTGTTTTGGTTTAATTTGATTTGTTGTTGTTTATTTTATTTTGTGTATGTATGGGAAAAATGGTATACATATATTGTAACTGCTTTTGTATTCTTGTCCTGAATTTAATAAACAAAAACTTGGGGGAAAAAAATAAGACTCAAAGTAGGCATGTTTAAGGTTCTTTAGCGCGAGGTAATGGTCCCAAACCCAGTCTCAGGAGTTCTGGGTTTGATCCCTTACGCCTGCAGCCCTGCCTCAGGCACCCATCTGTCTCCAGTTTCACTTTAGGTCGCATTGCATAAAAGCTTTCTCTAAATGACTGAATACGCCGACACCTAAAAATATAGTTGCTTACTTTTCCAACCGTCACCGTCTCATGGAACCAAAGCACCGCGAGGCTGTATCTGCCGCAGTGAGCTACCGTTCAGATCAAAGTCGAACCGCAACTCTGCATCTCCTCTGTGGTTTGGCCGTAACCATGGTGACCGCACCGCTGCATCTCCGCGCTTATGCTCTGATGGCGCCCTCCCCGTCCGGGACCCGTCTGCTTCAGCGAGACCGGCCTCCGCTGAGCGGAGTCATAGACCCATCTCCGAGCAACAGGATCCGCTCAGCCCCTGTTCAGCCGAGCGGGTCTGCAGGACTGGAGGGGCTTTCACAGTCAATTGGGGGCTTCTCATGGCTCTGAGAAACTACCCAGCTCTGCATCAGCTCTGCAGTATTATCTGTTTTCTTCTTATTAATCCTCGAGTATCTCAGATTGGGGTTACGGGAGATGCTATGTTAAGTATGTTATCCTGATCTCAGGTACTTGTGATTAATTTGTGACATGCGTTTATCTTCACCAAATGAATCCATATACGGATGCCATCCAACCTTGTTTACCTTTACGTTCTCGTGGAGGAGAGGTGCTCGATTTATCGCACCGCACTCCATCCTGAGCCAGTGATTACTCCTATGGATTAGCGGGGCGATTCGTAATATCGACGGTGATATTGACGTGCGGATAAACATCCGTTATACAGGTTCAACCCTTCAACACAACGTGGAGACCCAGTCTTGAATATCCCACAGGAAGTCTGCGTTGATAATGATGTTGATCTTTGGTTTCACATGGGCATTAATGAAGCCTTCAGTACGGTTTGGCTGAAGCTACTTTGATCTGTCAGGCAGTAACTCCGCACACATGAAAGGAACATCAAGAACGCTTCTGCTAACCGTCTCGACAAAGTGCTGCAAAGTTCCTCAGACCACTGTTGAACTTGTAGAAAGTAATGGGTTATAGTATGGTTATAGTATGGTTATAGTATGGTTATAGTATGGTTATAGGTATAGTAGAAGGTAATGCGTTATAGTATGGTTATAGCTAGAAGGTAATGGGTTTTAGTATGGTTATAGAAGGTAATGGGTTATAGTATGGTTATAGCTATAGTAAAAGGTAATGGGTTATAGTATGGTTATAGTATATAGTAATGGTTATAGTATAGTATAGTATGGTTATAGTATGGTTATAGGTATAGTAGAAGGTAATGCGTTATAGTATGGTTATAGTATGGTTATAGCTAGAAGATAATGGGTTTTAGTATGGTTATAGCTATAGTAGAAGGTAATGGGTTATAGTATGGTTATAGTATATAGTAATGGTTATATTATAGTATAGTATGGTTATAGTATGGTTATAGTAGGGTTATAGTATATAGTAATGGTTATAGTATAGTATGGTTGTAGTAGGGTTATAGTATAGTATAGTATGTTGTAGTAGGGTTATAGTATGGTTATAGTATGGTTATAGTAGGGTTATAGTATATAGTAATGGTTATAGTATAGTATGGTTGTAGTAGGGTTATAGTATAGTATAGTATGGTTGTAGTATGGTTATAGTATGGTTATAGTAGGGTTATAGTAGGGTTATAGTAGGGTTGTAGCTTGTCAGATGATCCCCCTTCGGGTCTCGCCGTGTGCTCCTCCTGCTCAGCAGGAGGTGGTGGTTTCCCATCCACTCCTCCTTCTCCTCATCTCTCTGCGAGCGGGGGGGCAGCCCATGGCATCCCTCCTCCTCGTCTTAGTTTTCCGGAGCTCCCCGCGCCTCATGATCGATGGCGGCTCCTCTCCTCCTCTCCTCTCCTCCTCTCCTCTCCTCCTCTCTCCTCCTCCTCGCTCTTCTCCCCACTTTTCCTCCTTTGTTTCCTCTCAATTACTCTCTCTCCTCTTCTCTCCTTTCCTCTGTCCTCTCCTCCCTCCTCCCCTCCCTTCTCCTCTCTCCCCTCTCTGTCCTTCTTCCATTCTCTCTCTCTCTCTCTCTCTCTCTCTCTCTCCCTCTCCCTCTCTCTCCCTCTCTCTCTCTCTCTCTCTCTCTCTCTCTCACACACACACACACACTTCATTAGGGTGGTGACCCTTACTCTCTCCCCCCTCCTCATTTAACTCCTGCTCCCGCAGCAGAACCCTGTAGACGTGACATTTAGCGGTCAACCCCAGCTACAGCCGCTTCACACATGTTATATTTAGCGCGGACCGGTCCAGTGTCCGCTGCTTCAGTTCATCACGCCTTCAATAATGGACGCCATTTCAGTTCAGCGTTGCTTTGCCAAGAAACTGTTTCTTGGAACTGTTTCTCTTCCGGGAAACAAATGTATGTTTTCATTCTAAAGGTCCGCTTGACATTCAAAATGACGCCGCTCCACACGACGTGTTGTGCTGAAGTCACAAGCTCCTGCAGCCCAACGCTGCTAACTGAATCCGTTGACCACACAGCAGCAGTGTTATCCCTCAGAAGTTACTGCAGCTCCAACTGTTTCCCCTGCTTTCACGCTCTGCTCTCGGATGGTAAGGGGGCGCCACAATTACTCATGCCCCGACAGGACGCTGCCTTCCTAGTGCGTCTTTGTTCTTTGGTCCTATGTTGTGGTGCAAACTAATGAGATGAGAGCGGCGGATCGGTACAATGAGCTATTATGCCGCCGCCGTCCGACAGAGTAATTGCCTCCTCCTGCAGGCAGAGTCGACCACCTAGCCTGTCGTCTTTGTCTCCTCGGAGCGGCTCAATGCGCAGACAGATGGACGGAGAGACGTGACAGACATTTGCATGTTTATGCTGCTCCAGCCGTAGCGTGGGGACCATCCCATAATACTGTCATCACAGACATTGCTCCTAGTTTTCTTACTTTCTTGATTCCTCACCTTGGTGTTGTATGATGTCATCGATTCCGTGTCTTCCTCCCCCATTGATGTTTGGAGTGGCGGGATGACGCGCGCCCCACCCTGTACATGATATTGTATTAGGGGGTTTTCTACGCATTCATGGGCTCTGCGAGTCCGTCAGCACAACACCGGCCGCACGCGGGGCTGAGACCGAGCGTCCGCAGCCTCGTGAAGCATGACTGCAGGCTCTTCTGATGGTCGTCTTAATGGAAGTGGTTTGTGTTGAAGTCCTTCCTGTAGGGTATGTCTATGAGTGAGATGCTTTTAGTTCTCTGAACCAGGGCGTTCATAACTGTGATGTTCTATAGACAAGATTATGTAACCCAAAATTGTACCAGACAAAATGTGTTGTGCCTGAGGCGCGCAGGTTACGCGCAACCTTGTGGAACAACATCACTGAGTCCTTTACAAAGGAAACAACCTGCATCCTACAAGACCAGGACCCCTGTGTCCCAGAGAACCCTGTGTGTGTGTGTGTGTGTGGAGAGAGAGAGAGATAGTATGTGTGTGTAGAGAGAGAATGAGATAGAGATAAAGAGAGAGAGAGAGAGGAGGAGAAAGAGAGAGGGGAGGGAGAGAGAGAGAGAGAGAGAGAGAGAGGGAGGGAGAGGGAGAGTCTGTGTGTGTATAGAGAGTGAGAGAGAGAGAGAGAGAGAGGGAGGGAGGGAGAGGGAGAGTCTGTGTGTGTATAGAGAGAGAGAGAGAGAGGGAGAGAGAGAGGGAGGGAGAGGGAGAGTCTGTGTGTGTATAGAGAGAGAGAGAGAGAGTACCATACAGCCTGTGTCATTACATTTCCGCGCGCGGGACGCGGCGGTGCTCTGAGTCTCCGGATCGTCGGGAATGAGGAGCCTTTGAGGGCCACCGGACCGGACCGGACCGGACCGGACCGGACCGCATCATCTCAGCCCGAGAGACCGGACTCACCAGGGATGGGAGACAGCATCAACACAGACTGCTAGTGGGATTCACCCGTAGAAGCAGGTCCACCATTCACCACAGGGGAGGGAGTGTGTGTGTGTGC
>JAOPJJ010107260.1:0-12373 GCA_027122795.1 Enchelyopus cimbrius
TCAACTATGCCCTTGACCTTAGCAGACCTGGAGGGGAAATGCTGGTCAAAGAGGGGGATGTCTGCCTGACAAGGGAAGACTCTTGGAGCTTGGGCCTTCCTAGGAGCATGGAGTGCAATGTAGGCATACTGAAGCTTTAACATGTAGAAATAATTGCAAAAGTCACTTTGTGACACTTTTTTTTTTTCAGATTGGAAACGCATGTTTTAAACTTGTGGCGGAGGCTGCCCGAAGACACGTGAGGCTTTGTCATTTGTTGAACTGTGAAACATTGTATTTTTTATCAAATCATTTGATCAGTTTTGTAATTTTATCAGGTTTTCCCTTGGTGGTGCACTAATTACTATGAATATTTAATCTCAATCAATACAGGGTAAAGACATCCATTTTGTTGACACATATGTTGTTCCAACTTCGAAGTCTCAAACTGTGGACCCTATGGCTGATCTTCCAGTAAGTCATTACCGTATTTCCTGTAAGCTTCTGTGTAGTTTGAGACTGACAAACAGTAAATGCCCAAGAATGTGTTCAAATTGCCAGGGTGACCTGCTGCAGAAGGACCTAATCATCCTCCCTGCCTGGAGCCGACAGCCAAGGAAAGCCGACAACTATGTGCTTTGCGTGAGTCTATTACAGATCTTCTCAACCGGTGAAGTAAAAATGAGCTTTTGGGATATGTTTTCATTCCTAATAATGGACTGTTTGTGATTTGAGGTGTTATGTGAATGGTTTACAGGTCATCAAACCAGCAGATAGAGAGCTTATTTTGCTGGACTCTCTAGAACCAGAAGGGTTTGGTGACATTCGTTACCAGGACATCTTTAGGTTTTGTAACATAAGGACAGCTATCAGCCCTGTTCTGTGGCTCGTATGGATATTGTACATATTTCATAGTATTCTATTGGCCAGGGTTGTCAACTGTTTAGATTTCGTTTTTTATACAATTCATTCGAAAAACACTATGTCTGCAACCGGATACTATGAAATATAATCAAGCCTTGTTCAAAGGCTATGTTCAAGGTTAGCCCTGTTCAGTGGCTTTAAATACTATTTTTGTTTCTGAATGTAAGGAAAACCTAAAATATACTTATACTAGTATAATTTGGATTGATCTTGACAGAGACCTAGCACAGCGCATTGCCCCAGGCCAGTGGAGAACTAAGTTTTTCATGTACTTCCATGTGCATGTTTTTATTTTCCGTTATCCCATGTCACGGTGATATTGCCTATCTAACGCCTTGCCTATGTCTTACAGGGTTTCCCGTGCCAAACTGCGCAAACCTGGAGATGTCAGACACCTATCCTGCGCATGCCAGACACCAAACGCCAGCTCATCATGGAGGTGGATGCTTAAGACACAGGGGTAGGAGCAGTCCTTTCCCAGCGTTCTTCAGAGGACAACAAGGTGCACCCTTGTGCATACTTTTCCAAAAGACTCGCTCCAGCCGAGCGTAAATACGATGTTGGCAACCGAGAACTGTTGGCAGTTAAGCTTGCCTTAGAGGAGTGGAGGCACTGGCTGGAGGGGGCAGAACAGTCTTTCCTTGTTTGAATCATAAGAATTTGGAATATATCAAGCTCAGCTAAGAGACTGAATGCTCGCCAGGCCCAGTGGGCACTTTTCTTTTCCCGTTTCATTTTGTTTTGTCTTATCGCCCAGGAGCTAAAAATATTAAGCCAGACGCCCTCTCCCGCCAATTTGAGGGAGTCGCTCGCCCCCGAGAGCCAGCAACCATTCTGCCGCAGGAATATGTGGTCCGGTCAGTATCCTGGGACGTTGAGGAGAAAGTAATGAGGGCTCTTGAAGGGGTCCAGATTCCCAAAGAAGGTCTGGAGGAGAGCTCGGGAGGCATTGCTGCGTTCCAGTCAGAAGTACCAGTGAGCTGCCAACCGTCGGCAGGTGCCGGCCCCTTGCTACCGTGTGGGCCAGAGAGTCTGGCTCTCCACTAAGGACCTTCCTCTCCGGGTGGAGAATTGGAAGCTGGCGCCCAGATTTATGGGGACGTTTCCCATTGCCAAGGTGATTAACCCGGTCGCTGTCCGGCTGAAGCTTCCCAGGGCTATGAGAGTGCACCCTACATTCCTGGTTCCTGGTCACCCTAACCGGAGGAGCGTTCCTGGGAGTGAGCCAGAGACATTCTGGACAAAAGCTTAATCAAGGACTTTCACTGAGATAATCCGGACATTCCTGGGTGGTCTACAGACTATTTTTGAAGGGGGGGTACTGTTATGATCCTACGGTGATCTTATTCTTATAAAATCGTGTTTCCGGATTTATTTTGGTATTCACCGGTCTTTGTGTTGTTACTTCCTGTGAATGATTAGTTAATTGATTTCACCTGTGCATCATTTCCTCTGTATAAAAGGCTGGGTTTCTCATTGTTCCCTGTCAGATTGTCTTGAGCCCTATGCCTAGCTTTCTCATGTTTATACCTTGTGTTCGCTTCCCTGGTTTTCCGTGTACTGTCTGGTCTTTGGTGTGTGTTTTCTGCCTCATCCCTGTCGGTACCTTTGCTCGTCCTGTTTTTGATTAAACTCTGGAACTGTTCTCTGAGCCCTGCAGTTTATTATTGTTGTCTCTGCTTCTGGCTCTCTGCCTGATGTGTCACCCTCCGGTATCTGTCCATGTTTGATCCCTGGGTTTCCCATGGTGTTCATCCTGTAAGAAGAATCCCTTCTAAAGCATGCGTCCTGTCCTGTGTGGTTTCTCTCAACCTGTCTACACACGTATCATGTCCAGCACCTCAAAAAAGAATTAAGAATTCCTGGGTGTTGGATTTCTCAACAAAAAAATCCTATCCTGTCCTGGCCACGACTTGGAGGAAAAAAGCAGAGAAAGAAGAAGCAGCAAAATAATTCACGCTGGATAACCTGCATGTGTGTGTCCCTGCATGTACATGTGTGTTGTGCAATAAACTGTATCTTAAAATGTCTGTTCCTGCTCACAAAATGGACTGCCATGCACACCAGCCTGCACATGTGTAGACTGGAAACCAGGAGGTTAAAAATGATGGGATTAATGGTGAATGAGGAAGATGAGTAGTTGTATAAAGGAGAAATAAAGGAATAAGTTGTATGAGATAAAAAATATATTTTTTAATTTTGAAAGTTAAGGAAAGTTAGGAAGGTTCTTTGTAATTCCAGTTCACCAAAAGTGTTGTTAATGTTTATATGTTATCTCTGGTCTTGTGAATTACCTAACATATGAGATAATCCAGAAAAAGTCCTGAAGGCAAACCTGAACCTACATCCAATGTTAACCATCCAATGTCCAGATGTCTGTAACTGAAAGGTATGAGTGCAACTAGTTTAGTTTCATAAGAATATCAAGGAATAATATTTTTTACCCTATTCCTGTGGAGTCCAGTTTTAGGCTGCATATGCTAATTAGCAGGTTTAACACTACAAAATATATGATGAGAATCAGCACCTAAAGATTAGGCAAAAAACTCTGGGTTAGGGTTAGTCTTACTCGTGCATTATATAAATGATGTCATCTAAGTGTGAACATGGATTGTGAACATTAGAAGAAAAACACATCTTGTTCATTAGACTCTATAGTTAGACTCTAAAAAACAATTCTTACATGAGAATTCTTACAAGAACATTTTTACCGCTGCACCTCTGACGATGCTTGTCTTTGTACAAGTAGCGTGGGAAATTAATTATATTAAAAGACGAAGATGGAAATTATTACTGAAAATTACTACGAAAAATTGTATATTTAAACATCTTTTAATGAAATGCATTGCTTTATGAACAGTATTCAAAATTTATTTTATAGAGAGTTTAGGAATGATTTTGTAAATCCAAACCTGAATGTACTCTGACGTACTCTATCTAGATTCAATATTTTTGCTTTACAGGGCAATCTATTATGTAAATTATTTTATCTATTTTATTGTCTTTTATTTTGAAGGACGTGGCATGTGTTCCTGTACTTTACGTACGTTCAACCATTTCATGATCTCGAGCATGGTATCCGGGTGAGTGAGTCTATTCAAAACGTTGTGGTAATATTATTTGTTATATTAATTCATCCGCTCGCCAGTTGTACATTACTACATGGGTTAACGTGAATTTAACATGTCCATCTACCGAGGATAGGCGGTTTCTTCTTCGTTTGTAGTATTTGTTTTAGAGCGTATTGTTGAGCGTCGAATAACTAGCTCAAGTTCCATGAGTACTAACAAGCAGCCGAAAATGCCATTAGTTGGAGTGGAAAAACACCCGCATTCGCGAATCGTCTGGGCAATTTGAACACCACCTATGCTCGTTCGCTTTGGCACTTTGGGTTTCATCTCCCCCAAACTGCGTGAAGTTGGCACACCATATGTTGAAAATAAGAATAAAGGTACTTTGAAAAAAGTTTGTTTATGCACAACGTTAGTCAATGAATCAAAGTGCTTTTATTCGTATTTTCAACATATGGGGTGCCAACTTAACCCAGGTCTAATTTTGACGTTTGTGCAAACGCTTTTGGCCTGTTTGCATTTGCAAATACAACTTCTATTAGAGCTGAAGATCTTTGCCCGAACCGGTTCGGTCGGGTTTGGTCTTCATCTTTATCATTATACACGGGCTCGGGCTTCCGCTCTGGTTGCGCGGTAAAAGAGTGGTCAGGTGATGCGTTTTGAGTGCGAGAAAGATTTGAAAATGCTGAGGAGGTTAAACGGAGGCTGGCCTCTGGCGATTACGTTTTAGGGGTGTCAAAATTGCTCAAAACCTACATTTGAATATTCCCTCAAAAGAAAACATCTATTCGAATGTATTAGAACGATCTATATTTACGCACGATGACAATGACGCGCATAACGTCAGTAACAGGACAATCCAATACAACGATACATAACTACTTGTATGGGTCGTTTATTTAAGTTTACATTACTGGCAACATATGACCTTCACAAAAACAAGTAAATGAAATAATGGCGAAGCCCGCAGACCTCACTCGCTCTCACTCGCTTACTCGCTCGCTCTCTTTTTCGCTCTCTCTCACTCTCTCTGCGCATACTGGTTTAAATAAACAACAATAAAATAATGTTGAGCGCTGATCAAGAGTTTTGTGCAAGCAATTTAAGGTCCCGACTCTTGTCCAAACTATGGCAGGCTTCATTCAGTGATCGTCTTCGTTTTAATCAATGTTAAATATAACATTAATTGACGTTTAAGAACGCGCTGCGGCTGGCGCGGGTGGGTTGTTTAGTTATACATTAAAACATGTATAACTGACTTATTCTTGACAAAAGGCAAAAGAGCTTTGTGCGTGCGCACATTTCAATAATGTCGGGCTGTAATCGGGTTCGGGCTTTTAAAAAGCTGTCAATCAAAATGTACTTGTCGGGCTCGGGCCGAACCCTGTCGGGCTCGGGACATGTCGGGCCTACATTTTAAGGCCCGATTACAGCTCTAACTGCTATCCTATATCGAGTGTTATTCGTTGTTGTTGATTCTGAGGATTCTGATTGGCTTGCATGGCTTTTTCCTTCTCCCTACACTGCCGCTACACTATAGGTTTGGCATAGTTAGAATGGCGCTCGACAATGTATTTATGCGGGTTGATGTAAATGACAATTTTTTTTAAAGGATGTTGCGTGCACGATATTATTTTTTTAAAAGGGAGGGAGTGAAATATTAGTTTCTCTAAATACCCTGCTATGTATAAACGTGGCCTTATAAAAAAGGGTAGTAAGGGCGTGTTCAGACCTAGTGTTTTTTTGTGATAGGGAAGAGTTGAGCCGACCGTTTTTTCAACAAAAAAGTTTTGTCAAAAAACTTTTTTGTTGAAAGCGCCGAGAGCGTTTTTTCTATTCGTACCATCAAAAAGGTTTGGCTTTTGCTGTCTATGGGTTGGTAATAACGGTTCTGATGATTTTTCTGATGGAAAAGTGGTATTTTATTTCCGTAATCTTTGCTCAGTGAATGCATAAACTTAAAAACAATGTGATCTCTTTGTTTACAGTTACCAAGTAACCAAAGTTACTTTAGACCCAAGATTATAGAGCGGAGCAAGATGGATCACTGACTGAAAAATATGTTGACATCGGTGTAGTACGTTATGGGCACCATTTTAGTAAGCTCAGGGCCATCTAGTGGTCGATAAGAATATGGTGGAATTGCCCAGTGAAATTATATGTAGTTGTGTTTAACTTATGTTTAATCATATGTGGCCCTATTGGCTTGAATCAGGCCTAGAATGTTGAGCTGGCTTACTAAAATGGCGTCCATTCAGGCTCAGAACGTACTTCACCTCCATGACGTCAGTGATCCATCTTGCTCCGCTCTATAATCTTTGCTTTAGACTGAACAAATGTTGTGATTGGTCAGTTGTCAAAAAAACGCCTGACATCGGGTGCTTTTTTCCTGAAATTTTCACTTTTTTTTACACTCTGTGCGGGACAAAAAAATGCCCAGGACATTTTCCAAAAATGCTCTGCTACATAGGAATAAAATGTAAAACGAGCGCTGGCAGAAAACCACCCCCTGCTAGGTCTGAACACGCCCTTAGATGTTTTTATCCGATTCTACCAAAATGCTATGCGTTTGAGTCATGGGGGCATTGGCTTGTGTAAAAAATAAATAGCTTTTTTAAACCACTTCCAAGGCTAGAAGTAGCCTGACACTTCTTTGGTAGTATAATGAGGGTCTTAAAGGAGTATTCCGGTATTTTACACTTTAAGCCTTATTTCCAGTTTGTTTATGATGAAATAGATCGATTCAGGTGTTCATTTGTGAACTGTGGTCGGTCCTAAAGACCGATAACGGTCAATAAACGTTCGTTTGCAAAGCTGTGAAACAGTTAAGACAATCGTTACTCTTTTTCAGAATGTAAACAATCTATTTTCCGGTTCCTTCCGTGGCCTGGTTAAAACAAAATGATTCGTATAGCCTGCTGGAAATCATACTTTGCTCAGATTTTTTTTTTGTCGAACATCAACGAACACTAGTGACCACTCGGTGAGTTTTACAGCTTTGCAAACAAACGTTTAATGACCGTTATCGGTCTTTAGGACGGACGACAGTTGGTCCTATTTCCTCTACAGTACCTCGACAGTGGGGCTACAAAAAAAGCTAAACGTCTCCAGACACCGCATTTCGGCGAAATGCACACCTGAACCGATCTATTTCATCATAAACAAACTGGAAATAAGGCATAAAGTGTAAAATACCGAAATAGCATAAAAGCATAAAAAGCATACTTTGTACACACATTACCTTCAGTAGTTCACCCGTCGACATCATGTCTTCTTTGAGGGTGAATCAGTCGATTGACGAACACAGAGCAAGCGTGCAGACACCCCCCCAGTTCCCTTGTTCAGGTGTACAGCCGAGCTTGCGCACATGGCGTCGACAGGTGAACTACTGAAGGTATTGTGTGTATAAAATATGCTTTTTTAATAAGTATATGATTCCGAACACGGTCATAAACAATAGATATTATACTCCAATCAGGTGATTTTATCACCTGATTTATCGTTGTAAAGCAGCACATCTCATATGAGCTGTATATAACTTGGCTGTTGACAAAGTAAATCTGCCTTCTTTCGTATGTTTTTCTCATATGTTGTTCTAATGTGACACCCACTGGCACTGATCTTTAATAAGGAACTCGTGCTTGTAGTCTCACTAGAATCCCCCCCAAAACACTTCCTAGTACAAATGATGCAAAAAACGTCGTTTTACGTAATTTGTACTAGGAAATGTGAGAGGTAAATACGGATTTCTCCCGTCTCAGGGGAAAATGAGTGAATCTTGCACGACCCTTCACAAATATGACTGGGTTTCTAACGATGCAACATTTTATGTAAATGGGTGAAGTGTCCCTTTAAGTAGAGATATTACAGTATGTGAATGGCACAGCGAGTAGATTTCAGCGAGAAAACGAGGGATGATGGGCGAGTAGCGAGGTATGTGAATCAGATCAGCTTCAGATTGGGAGCGGGGCATTGCTGTGATGACAAAATGATGTATGTTATCTGCACCGTTTGTCACTATCAGACTTATCGGAATGACGTAATCATTTCCTCTTATCGGCCCAATAATTATCGTGCACCCCTAGTTAAATAAGGTAGTTAAATATGGTAATAGTGTTAAATATAAGACAATAATCTTAACTAAGCTTTATGGTAATAGTGTTTAATATATGTAAGTAAATACGCTTTATGCTAATCGTGTTAAAACTACGCTAATAGTTTTTTCACATTTTTAAGCGCTTTGTCTCTGACCAGAGGCGTTTGAATTTCCCCCGCAGTCCCCCTTGTAAAGTCTAGTACAGTTTGAAGAGACGCGATGCATGTTGGGGCGGTTGAGTATGTCCAATAAGCTCACGGCGGACACTGAGAAATTCTTGCAAATCTAGTATACGTCCTGGCATTTCTCACATCCACAAAATGTTGTTGGAACGCTCTACGTATTCAATTTGACGTCATACTTAGTATGAATAGTACGTTAATATGTGATTCCGAACAGAGACATAGTGTTTTATGGAAAAATGGCAAAACAGGTGTCTTCCCTTTAAATTTCCAAAGAGTTATTATGGTGACTGATAAAATGGCCTAGATTACCAAGTGGCTATCAAATATGACGTATTACGACATAAACAAATACAAAAGGTGGTTATTCTCCCTCTTTAAGGGAGAATAATATAATGTGTTAAGTCTGTACTTTTGTTAATATTGTACCCTCATTTTGTAGATCAAATGCCACTGCCGATAATAATGTCACCTCAACCAACCAAAACTAGATGTAAGCTGCCTGTATTGGTTTCTGCAACCAACTTCATGAAAATTATCGGGTTGGATGAGGAAGTTAAGATGGCTGTCAACATCTTATTGCAGAGGTTTCACTACAGTAAACAGAGAGGTAATTCATTTAAAATAATACACACATTGAATTTGTGTGTTACATTTCCATTTGCCAATTTCATTTGCCAACATTTCCATTTGGCAATTTCTCATATTACCTACCTTTACTTGATCTGATCAGAACTCGAGCTTCCATCTTCACTGTCTAGCAATGAGAGGACCTGTATCCACCGTTGGGTGGAGTCTTGCGGATACATGTCCAAAAGCAAAGGGTATGATCATTGTTTAAATTTTTTTCTGACTGCCTTAGACTATACATAAATGAGAAACACTGAGGAAATCACTGGAAGCTATGTGGTGATTTCAGAATATTGCCAGCCAATAGGGTGATCTGATGTCATATTTCAATTAAGATTAAAAAAAAGCTGGTAGCTTTTGGATGCATTTGATTTTTTTTTAATGTTCAACAAAGTTGACTGAAAAAGCTCAGTGTCTTCCTTAGCAAATATCATATTTGCACTTTGAGTGCAGCATCAAGCTTGTTCCGAGCTGTTCACGATGCCAAGGTTTGATCAGTGTTAGGTTGGATTAAGGTTGGATGCTTAACCTTAATCTATATCTGTATCCTCGGGATACATTGGCAACACTGGCAACCCTGATGCTGAAACTGAAAGGTATTCTGGGAAACTCAAAGGTGTAAGTGCAGCTACTCTGCTTCTATTGTTTTGATTCTAGCTGATCTATCCGATTTGTTTGTCTATGCCCGATGACAAAATGTACTTGTAAGTCGCTTTGTATAAAAGCATCTGCTAAATGTTAATGTAAATGTGGGATAGTGATTTAGTATTCCTGCCCGTCCTTGCAGTTTAATTATTGTAGTTGAAAGTGTGAAAGCATTCATTACCATATATTAAAAATAAAATTATGCTGCTCTTCACTAATGTTATTGCTGTATTACTTAGTCTTGCATTTTTGATAATGGGTTAAAGTTATTCTAACCTCTTGGAATATGCATTGTGTCATGACCATAGGCTGATGTGTTGCTACATTTCTTCTAGGGAGGGACCAAGACGTTTCCTTACTATCTGGAAGAAGAATGGCGTGACAGCCCTCCAGTCTGCCATGACATTGAACATTTCTCCCAATTCTGTGCATGTCATATGCCGCCTGCTCCAGAGATTTCCCTTAAACAATAAAGAGCGTGCCGACCTTCAAGTTACCTCAGAATGTTGCCAGTCTACACCAGCTGCAGGTTAGTGGTCAGGCCTAGTTGGTGCATAACACCAAAGTAGAGGAGTTTTTGCATGCTGACCATGACCAATTCATGTTCAGATCCATCTATTTCTATCTCTAACTACCTCTAATAAAACCTCTATCTTTGCTCTAGTCCACTTTATTGGCATCAAATCCTGGTGGCAATAAAGGTCCTCACAAATGTTGTGCTATGGCCCTATAAAACTATAAGGCTACCAACTGATAATGCACTAGGTGGTATTCATTCGTAAACATGACATTTATTTCAGGCATAAATGAAATCTTGCACTTTTGTTGTGTTTAAGCATTATTTAGTCTTAAGTAAACATTATTCACAAGCAGTGTCCATGATTTTTTGTTGATTATTTCACCTGCATAACAATTTTCCAGGTGTTATCCTTCTTTTGGTATGAAGAACACATGTGATGGCACTTGTAATTCTGCATATATATACACAACTGTTTTGGGGTATGTTACCATGCACAAAAAAAAGAGGCCTGGTGATCGAAGGTTGAATGAAGTTTTCCCATACACTACTCAACTAAGAAAATATTGCCATTTCTAACAAACTATACTCAAGTGATATCTCCCAAGATCACATTTGTAGGATATGGGTCTAGCGTACAACACATTAATAGGCCTACATCGATTGCATTAGCCTTTCATAGGCTATTAACAATGGGTAGTTCGGAATTTTTGACATAGGACCTCATTTCCAAGTGAGCCAGTGTGTTATTTATCATTGGAGACGTTTTCAACACATTTCATTCAGTTATTTTAGTTGGGTAAGTTTACTGGTGCTAAGATAGGCGAAGGGGCTATTCTGCCAATAAAAACTTACCTACTCCACAGTACAGCCAAGGCAAATCAACTATAACGCCAGAACATCAATGTAAATTTCTGTGTTGATTGAATGTTAAAAATAAAATCAACCTTGCATGGTATTGCATTTTGAGGGACGTTTGAGTGTCTCAGCAGCAGCTTTATACTTCCGGGTAGTAGGCTATGGCCGCGGCAGACTGATATTACCGAGGTTACTCCGCTGCTGCTGAGAAACTAGTCCGTCAAACTGCAATGATTCATGCGATGCAAGGTTAGTTTTATTTCTAACATTCTATCAACAGACATTTACACTGATAGTCTGGCGTTATAATTGATTTGCCTCGATTGGTCCGTCGATTACCACCAGCAAACTAACCCAACTAGAAGAACTGAATGAAATGTGTTGAAAATGTCGCCAATGATGAATAACAAAGTGGCTCACTTGGAAATGAGGTCCAATGTCCAAAATTCCAAACTGCCCCATTAACAGAAAATAACACTTATTGTACATGATGGATCAAATGAGTGCTCTATTCCAACCAAATATGTTAATGGGTGAATTGCTTTGCAACAGTAGTCGCTAAAACTGTGCATGTTGACTGTATTGTCATGCTGTGTTACAACTGCTCTTAAGTGGGGAACTAATAGAACAACCTACGGTGCAAGTCCATTGATGTCAAGTAAAAACACCTAAACAATTGGAGGACACAACAAGATGCCATCCTCAGTTGGTTTACACAAAGTGACCTGGACTGCCGAGTCTGTTTCGAATCCCACTTTAGAAGCATTCATTGCGTCAATGAACTGACATTGAGAAATTGAATTGCATCGCCTGGGGTCTCATTTATAAACGGTGCGTACGCACAAAAGAATGCGTACGCCACGTTCTACGCAAGCTTCGGTATTTATAAAAAGTGAACTTGACGGTGAAATGTGCGCACCTCCACGCAAGCTCTGACGCAAGTTTTTGAGGAAAAGGGGAATTAGCGACACAGACGGTGGTGGTGAACTGAGTGAGAAGAACGATTAGGCTATGTTTTATCATCGCCTTCATGAGCTTAATTTCAACCCGTATCTTGCGTTAAATCTATGTAATCAGAAAGATTTAAGTCAACTGCGTTATTTCTGTAGGCTATTGGACTCAGTTATTAGTCCAGAAACATCTCCTTAGAACCGAATGAAAATTCAAAATCAAAATGCTCTGTCTTGTACGAAACGATGGCAGAAGGTTTGAGGAAAGCAAAAACAAGCAATTTCACGGAGGTTGAAGTCACTTGTTGGTGAGGTGGAGGCCCGGTCACGCGACTGTGATAACTAACAAGACAAAGCAGAGTGAGTGGCAACATGTTGCTGCAGCCGTGAACTGTCAGTGGCAAGGAGCGCATAGTGCCAGAATAAAATAAAAAAATTGGTCCGACATAAAAGTACATATTTTCCTCACGCACAGCACATGTTTATCATTTATTGCTTAAATGTTACCGTATAATGAAGAT
>JAOPJJ010107267.1:0-12371 GCA_027122795.1 Enchelyopus cimbrius
GCTCTGCATAGACACACTATGGAAACCTCTATACTAGAGGTGTCCATAGTGTGCTATGCAGAGCACAGCCCACTAATAATGACAATTATGAAGACACAAGTTCTAATTGGCAAAAGTAACGAGCACCTCTCTGGAAGTTGGCAGACGTTAGTAGACAGAGAAAGATTTAAAAGCGAGTAAACATATTCGTCAGGGTCGGTTGCTTGAAGGCTGAGGGAAAGGTCAGGAGGAGGATGTGAGGACGAGAGGCGTTAACTGTGTGTGCGTCTCCCCTGAGAGAGACGTGTTTGTCAACAACCTCACAACAACTCTGTTTGGTTGAGTTGGGATCCGATGGACTTAATAATTACATTCTTACAGACAACTATCGATGAGGAAAACAACCGAGTGAGAAGCCTCATCGAGCCTGGTGAAGGCATCACAGCCACATCTGAAAGTTGGTTTGTTTGTCGTTAGACTAGTGGCTAGCCGGCGGCTAGCTCTGTTGAAAAGCTCTACTACACTGCTTAATCCGAGTGACTTTTGGCTTTTCTGTACTGTTTCTCTGGTACTACCAGAGATGTAGTCAAGACCGCCTTAAACGAGACCAAGACATTAGCAAGACCGGAGGGCATCGAGTATCGAAACCCAGACCCAGACCGAGACCGACAAGTTGAGACCAAGACCAGGTCCAGGCGAGACCAAGTTCGAGACCAAGACCAAAAACAGTCGTTTTAGATGCGATTCAATATGATTTGACTCGTATTTTCCCAATGTTTCAGTACCTCAAAGACTATACTGTCTAATGAGTGGTAAATACTGAATTGATTTGAATTATGATTAATGCCATAACAATAATAACTAGAAAATCAATTCCGAGGAATTAGAGTTGGCATAGTTGATAACTGATGGTTAAAATGGTTGAACAGTTAAATGGTTAAATTAATTAATAGTGAACCATTGTAGTGAGGACTTTTATTCTGAAACAGTTGTGAGCAGAGGAAACCGTTGAACAGGATTGCTAGATAGGTGGAGGTTTAATATAGTTGGCTGGAGGCATAGTTGATGATAACCGTCAGTTAAAATGGTTGAACAGTTAAATCGTTGAGTAGTTTAAATGGTTAAATTAATTAATAGCGAATCATTGTAGTGAGAACTTTTATAGTTAAATAGTTGAGTAGTTTAAATGGTTAAATTAATTAAGTGAATCATTGTAGTGAGGACTTTTATAGTTAAATAGTTGAGTAATTTAAATGGTTAAATTAATTAAAAGTGAATCATTGTAGTGAGGACTTTTATAGTTAAATAGTTGAGTAATTTAAATGGTTAAATTAATTAATAGTGAATCATTGTAGTAAGGACTTTTATTCTGAAACAGTTGTGGGCAGAGGAAACCGTTGAACAGGATATGTAGTCTTAAAGGCCAGATTGTATGCTTAAAGCCTCAGAAACACAGTTGCGTGATAGATATGTGAAGGTAGCTTTCAGTATAGAGACGGTTTTGCCTTCTGTGTGTGTGTGTGTGTGTATATGAGTGTGTGTGTGTGCGCGTGCGTGTGTGTAGCCAATCGAGCACAGCTGTTCCTTGTTATAGTCAGTGGCGGGAAAGCTGGCTGCTCGCGCTCATTGAAGGGCTTCATTCGCGGACCCATTGCAAAGTTTCTAACTCGCGATAGCTCAAAAACCACAAAAGATACGGAAATTCTGAAAACAGCATTTGAAAAGTGAACATTAAAGGTCTTGAATGGTGCTTGTAAGTTGAAGTATGACGGAGTTACGATGGTTTAAAGCGATCATGTGATCTGCCGCCTCTCTAAGCGACCACGCACACAATCATTGCAAATCGCGGATGCTCCATTCGCGGACCCGTTGTAAAGTATTTAAATTGCGATAGCTCAAAGACCACATCCACAATAATTGTGGATTATTGAAAAAGTTAGTTTTTAGTTCATAGTTCATAGTTTAATAGTTACAAAGTTGAAAAATACAAAGCACACATGCCATAAGGTAGACCTACGTCACATAGTTTGAATGAAGTTTCTAGATTAAGCGGTTCGAGTTGAATTAACTGCGGTTAGAAGAAGAAGAACAGTACAGTGCATTTTCATGCACTGTAAAAATATCATCAATGACATTATGTCCATTAAATAACAGATAAACTGGAAATCCCATTGTATTCAAAGCTAGTAATTACACTGAATGATAGAAATGTCTGCGAAATGGCTTACTATAAGTGATAAGTCTAATGCTTAGTCAACACAATGGTCATAGGCAGATGCCGAACTGCCGAATTCCTTGACATAATAATTACTGATATTGCAACAGGAATATTGATATTGCCAGGGCTCCAGACTAACTTTTTGCGTTGGTTGCACTGGTGCTCCTAACTTTTTTTTTGAGGTGCACCAGCACTAAATTTAGGTGCACCCACATTTTTTATTACGTCGCCTGTAACGCCAAAAGGTCACCTTTAAAGGAATATTCCGGTATTTTACACTTTAAGCCTTATTTCCAGTTTGTTTATGATGAAAAAGATCGGTTCAGGTGTTCATTTCGCCAAAATGCTATGTTTGGAGAAGTTTAGCTTTTTTTGTAGCCCCAGAGGTACTGTTGAGGTAAAACAAACATTAAACGTTTGTTTGCAAAGCTGTGAAACTCACCGAGTGGTCACTGGTGTTCGTTGATGTTTGGAAAAAAAAATCAGAGCAAAGTAAGCTTTCCAGCAGAAGTTAGATGATCGTAACTATTTTTCTGAATGTAAACAATCTATTTTTCGGTTCCTGCCAGTGGCCTGGCTACAACAAAATGACTCTTATAGCCTGCTGGAAAGCATTTGCTCAGATTATTTTTGTCGAACATCAACGAACACCAGTGACCAGTTTCACAGCTTTGCAAACGTTAAATGTTGCTTTAGGACCAATGACGCTTGGTCCTATTACCTCTACAGTACCTCTACAGTGGGGCTACAAAAAAAGCTAAACTACTGAAAACACAGCATTCGTGTGAAATTAACACCTGAACCGATCCATTCCATCATAAACAACCTGGAAATAAGGCTTAAAGAGTAAAATACCAGAATACTCCTTTAATCACTGTAATAATTAAATAATTTAATGAAATTATTTGATAATTTAATGCTGTAGATAATCACACACTCCTTTGTAGAGATGTATGTGTCGCCGTCAATCATAAATTACATGTACGTGGCGTTTCCAACGTCCGCAGCCGTCTTATTTTTCAGTGTCGGCTATTACACCAATAATTGCGCATGTGCCGTGTCATTGCTGTAGGTTGGGTTGACATTTAAGCCATTCTTCATTAGAATTATCTCTGACTTAAATTTGGTGAACGGCATTTCCTCCGTGGCAATGTTGTATGTGATATTGAATTTTATGATCATTTCTGATTCCTCCGAGAACCTGATTAATACAGCCTGACGCTCAAATGCAGCTGGGAGAGTGGCCACTTTATTTACACACTTGTCACGGCATGTAGTGTGCTTTTTGAACACGTTATGCTTTGTCTCTATACGAAACATTCTTTTTTCAACATCTCGATACGAAACCTTCAACGAATGCACTTTTTCCGGCCCTACTCTGCCCGCACTCCCGACAGTAAATACGGTGCATTGCGTTGTGTTCCGTATTGTACCCCAGCCAGGGAAATTGTTTTAACCAGTCATGCCGGAAAGAATATGTTTTGGGCTTTTTTCATTTCATTCTCGTTGCCGGGCTCTACATCAGAGTCAGCTGTCTCCTCTGGTTCCGAGTCTATTATTGTGGAAGGACCGGGGCATGGCATCCTCCCGAAAAAACATTTTCTACCATTTTCACTCGTTTCGCCGCCATCATCGTTTCAGTTCTCTGCTTAGGTTGCGCGCATTTTTTGAGCTGACACGAGCAGTGAAAAGGACCACAGCCAATCAGAGGCAAGTACCCGCCCGAGCTCTGTCTCTCATTGGTTTAGACCAAGATACCATCAGGGTAAGCAGAGGATAACACACAGAGATGCTGCGCGATGCTTTCGCGATGATTCGCGAAGATTTTGTGATGAACATTTGTTTTTTGCACAAACCCTCTCGAGACCTCTATGTCTGAGACCAAGACAAGATCGAGACCAATTACAGTCGAGTCCGAGACCAAGACCACGTAAAAGTGGTCTTGAGGCCGAGACCGGTCTTGAGTACTACAACTCTGTACTACTGCTGCGATCACTGGATTGTGGCAAAAATGGTCACCTCGTCTATCATCGCTGAAGTCAAAGGCGAACTATCATCTATTTAACAGCTGGTCCTCCAGAGGCAAACTGATCTCAGCACGGCTTACCTCGTTAGAAGATCCACCCTCCAGCCCCTCAAAAACTGACACACTAGGCCTGCTCCTAGGCTTGAGCTTGTCCAACTCTTTCGCTCCTCTGGCAGTTCATCCAACATCGCCTCCACCAAGATTAAATAAAGCTTATTCCAAGGGAGGTTGTAATGTTACTTCCAAAAGGAACAGGTATTCGAGCAAAGACCCAAGTGGTTCTCCTTCGACTCTCGACAAACGGCCCGACGCGGTCCCTCATCTCCTGAAACACCAGTAGCCGTGGCCTCGCCTGATTTGGTCTGTCTGGACCTAGGACTGCTACGCTACATTCATTGGTCGCCGCCAGTTCGCTCTCAGCTGCTGACGTTGGTCTTCCAATCCGCACTTCATCACCAGACGGTAACACACCGGCATCCCCAAATGCATCGCCAAACTCCCCAGGCACCGATGCCAACTACGCTATCTCTGACCGCACTGACTACCTGAAACTTCCACCGAATACAGCCACCTACTTTTCCTGCAGCGCTTTCCTGCTAAGGGGGCCGCATTAAAAATATAAAATAAATAAAAATAAAAAATAAAAATAAAAAATATATATATATATACACTGGGCCAGTGTCTTTCAACCTTTTTTGTGCCACGGCACACACGGCACACTAGTAGCCTTTACATTTATTGTTCAAGAACTTAAAACTCACTCAGTGTGAAATCTGGGCCTGTTTAGATGCACACAAACTGGCAGAAATTAATGAGACACACTTAGTTCCTCATCAATTGATCGCAGACGTTCTCTGCGATCAACTGATAGGCACAGAACGGACGCACAATGGACACGGTGCAACATGATCCCCAGTAAAGGAAAAACCAAATGACAGATACGTTTCACTGTACAGCTTTGAGCTTGCTGTTTTTGCTTTCTTTTTAACCCCACTTGTTGCGTCTCATCGACTGGATTGGTTATGGAGGCACCCACTCCTGTAAACCAGGAGTGGGTTCTTATCTTTTCAAATATTCATCCATGTTTGCGTGGCGTTACTCACCTGTACATCAATCTCTTCACCTGTAATTTATTGTTTACATATCTGTCAATGAATTGCGCCTCCCGCCACCAACAGGTATGTGAGAGTCTTTACGTTGCATACTACCAACAGCGCGACCACGCACACTCGGCACATGCATTCCCACCAAACGCGACTTGAGCGACCGCGGCGACCAGTTGCCATTCATGTTCAATGTACGCTGGCGACGAGGAGCGACCGGAGGCGTAAGGTACGCGATTTCAGCGACGCGGCGAGGGCCGATGTTATCGCCTCTGGTGGGCATGCACGGTCGGACTGGCTGTTACACGGAGGAGACCAACATTTTTTTTTTTTTACCAATGAAGTGATCGCATCATTTTTCACGGCACACCTGTCCATCTCTCACGGCACAGCAGTGTGCCGCGGCACAGTGGTTGAAAAACACTGCACTGGGCGATATGGACCAAGAGTCATTTTAAATATATTGCATTATTTAGGATTGCTAATATGATGATTTTTTTCTAGACCGATTTTTTGGGTGCCTCCCCAGGCACTTGGTGCCCTACGCGCAGTGCGTGTGCGGAGCGCCGGCACTGAATTTGGGTGTAGGATAGGGTAGCTAAACAAGATGCAAGATGTGGCAAATGTCACCATTCTCAAGGTTGACAATGTGTTCCCGACGCTACGGGAACCATATGCCAAAATTCAAGCTGCTGAAGGGCATCATACAAAACCTGCCTGTCTACTTCTATTGTAGCCTATAGTAGAAACAGGATCTTTTAATAAAAGGCAAAATTCTGTAATCGAAGCAAACGGTGGGTGCTATGTATAGCATCTTAAATAAGCCGCGGCAATGTTTATTAAAAGACGGACCAGCACGCTACGATGCTTAGTGAAATGTGTATAGCCTATATATATATACACTTTTTTTTTACGGTGTTATAGAAGACAATTATTTGGTTGAGTAAACACTCTGCACGGGCGGTGCCGGTGCAGAGTGTAACCAACATTTTAAATGAGCCGCAGCATAACCATTATCCTAGGCAGCTGCATTAACATTTTTGTTGTGAAACATTTATAGCACTCCCTACAAAACACCTGATTTTGCAAGTCGTCAGACACCTTGAACCCAAACCACTTCCAAACTATGGAGCCATTTGTTTATTATAAGATATATTATTTTGTTTTATTTTTTTATAAATAATTGTTAATGTTGTAATCAGTGTAAAGTGCGCTAGTAAAATGCGCTCCAAACCTGAAGTCCTCATTGTTGGTTATTCCATTACAAGACATCTAATTTTACCGGGTGCAATCACCTATTATGTGTCACATCCTGATGCATATCTAAGCATGGCCCATTCCAGACTCCCACTACTAACATACACAGGTCTTATTTTGTGGGCCCTTCTTCTTCTTCTTCTTCTTCTCCTTGCTCCGTTTCCCATAACCATGAGACTACAAAGCCAAACTCTCCTCTTTCTGGCTAAAGGCCTACTAATCTGCAAAACTCGAATTCTACAGCCCCCCTACATGGATATATGTCCTGTCTTGTAACATCAGGGAGCGTGATGGAAATAAGTGCTTGCACTTTGTCATGTTTTTCTATCCCTTGGATACGTCTGCATTCCAAATAAATCAAATCAAATCAAATACAGATGGCACTGCTCAATGTTAGATCTCTTGCAAATAAGACATTTCTAGTCAGTGATCTTATCTCTGCTCATAAATTTCACTATTTTCCTCACTGAAACGTGGCTTGATGCTACAGGCAGTAAGGAACTTCTCAAAGTTTCGCCATCTGACTTCTCCTTTTCTCACTGTTCTAGAGCTAATAAGAAAGATGTGGTGTTTAGGGTTGAGTACCGAACACTGTACTTTTACCGGTACCGACCGAAACACGTCGGTATTATCGAGTATTCGTTCACATAAAATCCAACAGTGCCAATTATACTTTCACGTGTATCAGGAGCAGAGTGCACCAGCTGAGATATGCCGTGTAACGTTATGTCCGATTCAAAACAGAAAGCAATTATGACCAATTTAGTGCTCCATTTAGATTTAAACTTGCATGTGCCAGGAGCAGGCATACATTATAAATCTGAATAATGTCCCTTATAAGGACTTAAATAATGGTGAACATTGACATATGGAAGGGACCCATCCCTCTGAATCACGACTGAATCATGACGTGATTTGTCGTTAGGGAAAGAAACCTCACGGTGATGCTGCATGGAGCAGAAGCAGAAACGGCCAGCCGAAAGTGTTCGGTTGTGTGGCTACATTTCCCCAAAGTTGACTCCGACAGTGCTATGTGCAACATTTGCAAGGCGAAATGCAAAACGGGTAGCGGGAACACGTCAAACCTCAGAAAACACCTGGTTAAATACACAATACATTTAAGAGCAGAAGAGTGCACTGTAGTCGCTTCACCTGTCGCTGCAGTGACAGAAACTAGCAGCACACCGGCAGCTAGCGGCATCAACATCAACAAGGCATCGACGGCATCTCCAGGTAGATTAACTATGTAATGCAAAAATTTGGATCAGTTGTTGGTAGAAATGTGCAAAGTTGAATAATTGGTTAACTGTTGTAATGTTATTTATCACAACCTTTCGGTTATTCCAAAATGCATAGAATCAGCAGCATAGGATCATAACACGGCATAGCATAGAAGCCAGGTTATCCTATTACGGTAACTGTGAAGTTCTGCCAACTTTAACGTCCAGTGTTGGGGGTCGTCAACTAAACAAAAAAAAGTAGGCCTAACTAGTAGTTAAGTTAGAACTTAAATAAAATAAAGAGCCTTAAATGCTGTAGATTGTCTTCTGTTCTGTGGGCTGTGTAGCATTGAGTTAACGTGAGTTGCCTAACGGTAGCAATTACACATTTTACGAAGCTGTAACTTACTGCTGCCCGTGCAGTCGTATTAAGTAATTTTACATCCACTGGGTATGTACAACAGACAGTTATATATCCATGGAGATCCTTTCCATGTTGACCAGCATTTGTGATTACATGTTAAACCTGTCAGCAGCGGAAAAAAGAGGTCTATTTGATTCAAGTCTTGGCTACCCCGTTGGATTTCTATATGTACACTAGCCTCCGCTACCGCTATTCCCACAATTCCTAACGTTATCTCGAAATCGTATTTAAATGTGTGCTACTATGGAAGCATAAGTCCGATATTCAAATATAATCATTGTTATTGTCGTCAGATCAACAACTCGTGACTCATATGCACTCTTGTTTCCATTGACAGATCTCCCTGACTCTATCCCACTCTCCACACGCCCTTGTGTCAGACCGGCAGCAGTTACACCTTTTACTCTAGAGCAGAACACATTGTTGCCCTGCCAGGGTGTTGAAGAGTGCCACAGGGCTGTCACTAAAGGCCTTGTTAGAGGGATGTTGCCCTTTTCAACAACGGAGGCCCCGTGGTTTAGGTAAATCATATTGTGTAAATGAGGGTTTAAGATTGTAATGATGAAACTGAATAAGATATTTCTGATGATGATTAAGTGTAGTTTGTCATTTCTACTGTCTTTTTACAATGATAGGGACCCATACAATGCTCATATGTGGGGTGGGGAGGATGTTTGTAATCTGTTTAATAAAATGTTTAAACTGAGAAGTTGAGATTTTTTTTAACTGTAATCAAATTTTGTAGTTGTTATACCAGGCGTTACAGTTCAGTTAGAGTAAGGTACCGAAAAAAGTTTTGTTCGATAACGAGACCGAACACCAGGCACTGGTACCGATATCGGTTCAGATGTAAAAGGTACCCAACCCTAGTGGTTTTGCAGCTATTTTTTCTAATATCTTAGGATCGTAAGATCTTATCGTAAGAATGTCTCTATTGGTACCTACTCTACCTTTGAGTACCTAGCTCTTGAAATGAGATCTTCAAATTCCTGTCTAGTGGTCACTGTCTACCACCCACTAGGGATGTCCCGATCCGATATTTGGATCGGATCGATCCCGGACCAATATTAGCAAAAAAAAGCATATCAATATCGGATCGGCCTGCACGGGAAAATCCCGATACTTTTTTTTTTTTTTTTTACTCAGTGTTTTCCAGCGCACCGATGTAGGTAATCCATTCCAGTTTTTCCCCCAAAATTCGGTCCGCGTCTTTCAGCACACCTAGCGCACACCTGTCCAACATCCACGAAACAACAACAAGACGGACTTGTCTGTGCATGTCCCGCTAAGAATTTAAAGTTATCGATAAAAATGTCAGCTGTGTGGGATTATTTTACACTTAAAGATGAAAAAGACGAAGAGTGCAATACTTGCCACAATAAAGTCAAGCGTGGTGGTAAAGCGGTAAGATATTTTAATACGAACAACATGATCATGTATTTAGCGAAATACCACCAAAAACAACATGAAGAGTTCAGTTTGTGTGGTTAATTGACTATATATTATTTTGTCTATTTTGTGTTTATTTAACCCCGTTAAGAATAAACAGGTCAGCTTCTCATTACCAACCATTGTGGATTATTCAAACTAACTTAATTAAGTTGGCTAGTTGTTCTTAAGAGTAAAACCCTTTTCAACATGAGTCTGACAAAAAAATAAGTACATTGCTTTAATCTTTAATACATGCTTGGATCGGCCGGTATCGGTATCAGCCGATACTAAAAGCTACAATATCGGTATCGGATCAGAAGTGCAGAAAGCTGGATAGAGACATCCTTACCACCCACCACAGCTTAAAACGGGTTTCATATCTGATTTTGGTGAGTTTTTGTCTAACATCACAGTCAATTATAACTCTAATCTTATATCAGGTGATTTTAATATTCATGTTGATAATATGACAGACTGTTATGCTGGTCAGTTTACTGACTTATTGTCAATGATTGAGCTTAAACAACACATTTCTGTACCTACACACAATCAAGGTCATACCCTTGATCTTGTTATCTCTAAAGGTCTTGACATGACCACAGTAGGTACTCCGTGTTGGCATCTCAGATCACCTCTGTATCTTTTTTAATGTTGCTTGGATGACCAAGACTACACCGGGTTCAAAATTAATTAAGAGACGCAACATTCGGGAAGACACATCTGACAAATGTATTTCTGCCTACACCAACATTAGGCCACTCTCTGACTTGAGCCCTTCCCTTAATTGTAATTCAAATTCTTATCGTGACTCTTCCATCAACATATCTGATCTAAATCCACCTGTCCCCTGCTGCAACAAGCCAGTTGAGCTCTTCAACACCTCCAACAAAAATTATGGATATTGCACCTATGAAAACCAGGTCTACGTCTGGCAAACGCAAAGCAACCTGGAGGAATGCTGAGGGTTAAAACAAACAATTACTTGCCGCAAAGCTGAATGCAAATGGCGTAAAACCAAATTGCAGTCTGACCTCATGAACTTTAGGGACTAGCTTCGTCAGTATAACAAAGAAATGAAATTGTCCCGTCAGCAGTACTTTTCCCAGATTATTGCGGAATATTCAAACAACTCAAAAGTGTTATTCAGTACCATTTATAGGCTTATCAGTCCACCTCGAATGATACCCTCTGAACTCCGCTCCCATAAGAAGTGTAATGAATTTGCAACCTATTTTAATAATAACATTACAGTATCCCTTATAGTATCAGAGATACTATAACATGTTCTACTAATGTTAGTTATAGCAATGCATGCCTCAGTGAATGTAGGCCTACTGGCCCACTCTATAGTTTTATTCAGATATATCAGAGTGAGCTGGAAGAGACTGTACAACAATTTAGTTTAGCTACATGTGCTCTTGATCCTGTGCCAACAATGCTTTTAAAGAAGGTTCTCAGCTGCATGGCTGCTGACATCCTTAGCATTGTTAACACCTCTCTTCAGTCTGGAATCTTCCCCAATGTTTAAAGCATGTTATTGCTACTCCACCGTTGAAAAAAACTAACCTTGATACCTCTGTCTATGAAAGCTATAGGCCTATTTCAAACCTACCATTTTAGGCAAGATACTAGAGAAGGTTGCATATAAACAACTTAAAGACAGAAAATGGCTTGGAAAAGGGGCACTTCACTGGTTGAAACATGAATATGTCTTGAAAGTGGATCATATACGTTGTCGAATAGTAGCATACACTTCCAATTTGTTGCCTTCTTGACCGAGAAAGGCAGAAAATGACTTTTTAGGGCTTGTGGAATACAGACAACTCCCATCATGCACCGCAATGATTCGGCTCCGCAGGCCACTCCCACTGAAGTTGAACTCCGCATATAAGATACATCGGTCATCTACCGGTATCTACCTGCCAATACCTACCGCGAGACAGCTTGAAATAATTTCACACAGACAATTCTAGTGAAGAGTTAGTTTGTGAAGTCATTCGTGAATTACTCCTCGTTTGTATTTCTTTCGAAATGGTGATTTATTGCATGGTACCGGGATGTTCAAGCAGGACAAGGAGCATAACCCTTTGCCTGGAGGTACAACTCACTCGACCCCATTACTGATAACACACAATGATAGTCGTCTGCTGTAAAGCAGCACATCTCACATGAGCTGTATATAAGCTGTTGACAAAGTAAATCTGGCTTCTTACATATGTTTTTCTTGCATGTTGATCTAACGTGACGGCGTCGCTAACTCAACTTGTAAGCCGTGAATAAGCACAGTTGGCAGTAACTACATAGACATAAGACATCGATCTAGCTATGTTCTATATCAGTGTGCAGTTATCGATGTAAATCCACCTTGTTTCATGTGTTATACTTTGATGTTTAGTCAAATGTTAACGCTTTTGATCATATATAATTTCAGACTACAATAAAGTCTGCCGCAGCATTGTCGTCGTCGAAAGATGACGAGGACCAGCCAGCACAAATGTTGTGCTGGCTGTCAACACGATGTCAACACGAGTCATTGTCCTTATTATTATTACTCATTCATATATACCGGTAGTTTGGTTTATGTTGAATGCGTTTTTTTTTTTTTTACCTATGACAGTTCTTTCATTTGTGAATACAAAAATAACATGTCAGTCCTGCTCTCCTGTCTGTCTTCAAAGTTCAACATCATCAACTTGGAAGGAGGTAACTGATT
>JAOPJJ010107311.1:0-12359 GCA_027122795.1 Enchelyopus cimbrius
GCCCCGCCCGCCCCCCCCCCCCCCCCCCGGGCCCCCGCCCCCCCCCCCGCGCCCGCGGGGGGCGGGGGGGGGGCGGCCCGGGGGGGCCCCACCGAGGGGCTCCGGCCAATCAGGGGCTCCGGTAGAGCATGGTGCCTGAGAAGACGGTGAGCGGCTCGGTGGCGTGTGCCAGCTTGCCGGTGACCAGGTCGACGCAGACCGTCTCCCCCGCCTCCAGGGGCAGGATGAGGCTGAAGACCGCCAGGGCGCCAGGGAGGTGCTGCGCCTCGGCGATGGGCTTCTCCAGACCCTCGGGCTGGTACCCGGCCGAGTCCGCCCGCGCCACGCCCCGGTTGGACCGGGACAGCACCGCCTCCAGCTTCACGTTCTTGTGGCCCGTCAGTGTGGCGCTGAAGTAGTACCGGCCCCGCACCGGGGCGGTGAAGTACCCTGAGAGAGAGGAGAGGAGAGAGGAGAGAGGAGAGGGGAGAGGAGAGGAGAGAGGAGAGAAGAGGAGAGGGGGAGGAGTGTGGAGAGGAGAGAAGAGAGGAGAGATGAGGAGAGGAGAGGAGGAGAGAGCGTTGTTATTTGAATGAAGCGTCCCCCTAAGCTAATATCCTGTAATGTAATCTCTCTGCTAGCTAGAGGGAGTTAGCAGCTGCTGCTCAGCGCTAGGACAGACCGGGTGCAACCAGGGCTCGGAAAGGAATCCACAACCCGACCTTCGTCTACGGACTGAGAGGTTATTACAAAGACAACACGCTTAGCCAGCTCAGAGAAACCAACGTTTAAAAGGGTACAACGTTTAGTTTACCACGGGCCACAATGACCACAGCGACCGTTACCACGGCCACAGTTACCACCCCAGGGTTACCACGGCCACGGTTACCGCGTAGCCGGTTACCACGGCCACGGAGACCACCCCAGGGTTACCACGGCCATGGTTACCACGGTGCCAGTTACCACCACCACGGCTACCACCCAGAGATGTAGTCAAAACCGTCTTATGATTTGACTCGTATTTTCCCAATGTTTCAGTACCTCAAAGACTAATGAATGGTAAATACTGAATTGATTTGAATTATAATTAATGACATAACAATAATATGAATATCATAAATTATATTGTGTCCATTGAATAACAGATAAACTGGAAATCCCATTGTATTCCACACTAATAATTACACTGAATGATAGAAATGTCTCTGAAATGGCTTACTATAAGTCTAATGCTTAGTCAACACAATGGTCATAGGCAGATGCTGTTCCAATTTCAATGATAATTTATTTAGTCAAACAACTGCTGAATTCACTGACATAATAATTACTGATATTGCAACAGGAATATTGATATTGCCTTGCCAGGGCTCCAGACTAACTTTTTGCGTTGGTTGCACTGGTGCGCCTAAATCTTTTTTTTTAGGTGCACCAGCACAAAATATAGGTGCAAAAAAAAGATTGGTTCAGGTGTTCATATCGCCGAAATGCTGTATTTGGAGAAGTTTAGCTGTTTTTGTAGCCCCAAACGTACTGTTGAGGTAATAGGACCCAGTGTCATCATTCCTAAAGCAACATTAAACGTTTGTTTGCAAAGCTGTGAAACTCACCGAGTGGTCACTGGTGTTCGTTGATGTTCGACAAAAAAAATCTGAGCAAAGTAAGCTTTCCAGCAGAATTTAGACAAATCTATTTTCCGGTTCCTGCCAGTGGCCTGGCTACAACAAAATGACTTGTATAGCCTGCTGGAAAGCATACTTTGCTCAGATATTTTTTGTCGAACATCAACGAACTCCAGTGACGAGTTTCACAGCTTTGCAAACAAATGTTTAATGTTGCTTTAGGACCGATGACGCTTGATCCTACTACCTCTACAGTACCTCTACAGTGGGGCTACAAAAAAAGCTAAACTTCTCAAAACACAGCGTTCGGGCGAAATTAACACCTGAACCGATCCATGTCATCATAAACAAACTGGAAATAGGCTTAAAGTGTAAAATACCGGAATACTCGGAATACTTAAATCACTGTAATAATTGAATTATTTAATTAAATTATTTGATAATTTAATGCTGTCGATAATCACACACTCCTTTCTAGAGATGTCTGTGTCGCCGTCAATCATAAATTACATATGCGGACGCTGCAGCCTTATTTTTCAGTGTGTCGGCTATTACACCAATAATTGCCAAAATGTGCCGTGTCATTGCTGTAGGTTGGGTTGACATTTAAGCCATTCTTCATTAGAATTATTTATCTCTGACTTAAATTTGGTGAACGGCATTAGAGGTGGATTTAATGATTTGTTTACGTGATTCAGTCCGCGTCGGTCAGTTCGCCAAGAAGAGTCGTTCGCGAATCGAACTCGCGTTCGAGTTTCCGGTAGCGGTGAATCGAATCATGCACGGTTCTCTGAGTCAGTCAGACGACTCAGTTCCTCCCTCGTTCGTTCAGTCGAGTTTCCGGTAGCGGTGAATCGAATCATGGAATGCACGGTTCTTAGCTATCAGACTCGCAAACGATCGTGGAAGTCGGTCATCAACATTGACGAGATTGACAAATTATTGTATTAATCTGGCATGACACAGAAAATACAAAGACAAACATGCATTTACCATTTCACAAATATTTAATTGTATTATCGTACGCTTGCTCACTGAGCGCATTTGTTATTTTTCCCAAGAAATCAGTTGATTTCTGTCTCTCATTGGCTAAAATTCAACAAGAGCGTCCTAGACTCCATTCGGTCCCTCTTCATCACTCACAGTGAGTGAACAAACTGTCAGCAGCGAGTGTGCCTGGGTGGGAGGAGTCGAGTCGGAGAACAAACGAACGAGACGAACGAGAGAGGAGAATCAGTTTGGTTCGTTCGTCTTAAAGATTTGATCATTCGAACTGATTCGTTCGCGAACGAGTCAACACTAAACGGCATTTCCTCCGTGACAATGTTGTATGCGACATTGAATTTTATGATCATTTCTGATTCCTCCGAGAACCTGATTAATACAGCCCAAATGCAGCTGGGAGAGTGGGCACTTTATTTACACATTTGTCACGGCATGTAGTGTGTTTTTTGGCTTTTTCAACGTCTCAATACGAAACCTTACGCTTTTTTCAACATCTTGATACGAAACCTTCAACAAATGCACTTTTTCCGGCCACTCTGCCCGCACTCCCGACAGTAAATGCAGTGCATTGCGTTATGTTCCGTGTTGTACCCCAGCCAGGGAAATAGTTTTAACCAGTCATGCCGGAAAGAATATGTTTTGGGCTTTTTCATTTCATTCTCGTTGCCGGGCTCTACCTCAGACTCGGCTGTCTCCTCTGGTTCCGAGTCTATTATTGTGGAAGGACCGGGGCTTGGCAACCTCCCGAAAAAAGTTTAAATATTTCTACCTCGCTTCATTTTCACCCGTTTTGTCACGTTTGTTTCCTTTAATCGTTTAAATTCTCTGCTCAGGTCGTGCGCATTTTTTGAGCTGACACGAGCAGTGAAAAGGACCACAGCCAATCAGAGGCAAGGACCGGCCCGAGCTCTGTCTCTCATTGGTTTGGACCACGATACCATCAGGATAAGCAGAGGAGAAGGGCCTGTGTCCACCAAATGTGCTTTTTTCGCTGAGAGCGCCTATTTTTCATACAAACCCTATGAGCTTCACCGTTGAGAGATTAAGCTCCTTCAGCGGTAAAAAAGACATTGACAAAGAGAGTTTTTTGACGCAGTGCTCAGAGCGCTGCAAGTTGAAATCTTTTCAACTTTTAGAACAGCGCCGGCTTTCGTCACTTTCACCGACCAATCAGAATCGAATAGGAGGCGGGACAACCACAATCAGCATCAATCTTTCTCAAGATGCGAGTCTTCTTCCAATGTTTAGAAATGTAACGAACAGAGAAGTGCCCGAACGCGGAAGTGCCTGATGGCGGATTGCGTAACTTAGCAACAAGAGCCGAGAGAAGGTCTCAGAAAGCGCTCAGAAAGTGCTCTGGAGGTAAGGTTTTGAGCGTTCTCAGCGAAAAAAGCGCATTTGGTGGACACAGGCACAGAGAACACAGAGAGATGCTGCGCTTGCGAAAGAAATGTATGCTTTTGCCCGAGTAACGTCAGGTGCACCAGTGCAACCTAGAATTGTTTTCAGTCGCACTGTTAAACATTTTGGTCGCACTCTGGTGCGCTGATTGCGCAGCGAAGTGAGAGCGCAGCCGTTAGGAAAATATATACAATGTAACATTTTGCTGTAACTCGACTGCCGAGTGGTGTGTAGCCTACTAGTGCACAGTGCTGCGTCAAAATAAAATATAGTAGCCTAAGATTTTGTGATGAACATTTGCTTGCTGCTTGTTTTTGCACAAACCCTCTTGAGACCTCTATGTCCGAGACCAAGACAAGACCGAGACCAATTACAGTCGAGTCCGAGACCGAGACCGGTCTTGAGTTCTACAACTCTGCTACCACCCCAGGGTTACCGCTGCGGCGATTACCGGAGGGGGGACCCACCTGTCTTGGGGTTGTAGACGTTGTTCTCGTTGACGAACACCTTGTTGAACACGATGGTGCCGGAGCTGCCCATCTCCCGGGTCAGAGCTGCCGAGAAGGCCAGACGGGGCACGTCTGCGTCGGAGCCCGCCGGGCCTGAGGGTACAGGAAGTGACAGAGCAGGAACAGGAAGTGATTTAACCGCGTAGGGTCAACGTTTGGAAAACAACTGGATGGTAATCAGTGCTCTGCCGGGAGAGGTCGTTACGAGGAGACCTACCCTCTTCTCCTCGGAGACCTGCAGGGGGTGATGAGAAGGAAAGCAGAACATCAGCACCGTACCACTACTGAGGATCCAGAACATGATGAGGTGTTATCGGTGTCTCAGGTACCTGGTGGCCCCACCGGCCCCGGCCTCCCCTCTGCCCCCTCCGGGCCCTCCTTCCCCTCGGACCCCCGCGGCCCCTGGGCGCCGGGCTCCCCTCGCTCCCCTCGGAGGCCTGGAGGTCCTGCTGGACCTGGAGAACAAACACCCGGACCCGGGACACTAGTGGTGAGGAGACGTGTGTGGGACAGTGTTTGTACGGGTGGACCTCTCCGAGACCGGGGGAGATTTACTGATTATTTTCTTTTGACAGAAATGCATCCTCAAGTATTTGCAGCGTCTAAGTCAGCAAACTCCCGCGGCCCTGAGAGGCCCCGGAGTCCGTACACTGCCTTCACCCCGGCAACGCTCCTCAGTTCATCTCCCACACCGCTCCGGTCTGTCTCCCCTCTCCTCCTCCTCCTTCTCCTGCTCTGCTTTGTCCGTGACCTCGCCTCCCTCCCTCTCTCTCCCATCCCCCCCCCCCCCCACCGAGTCTCACCCGTGTTATCCCGGGTGGAGAAGTGGTGGAACTCCTCGGTGAGGTGCAGCAGGCTGGTGTTCAGGGAGCCCACCCTGGACCGGATATCCAGCAGCTGGACCTGCTCCAGGTCCCGGAGGGTCCCTCCCTGTGTCGCCACGGTGACATTGAGGCTGCCCATGTAGCGCCAGAGCCCCGAGACGTGGCGGTTCAGACCAGTCTTGACGCTCCGCAGGCCGGTGGAGACGGAGTCCAGGCGCCCGGCGAGGACCTCCAGCCGGGCCAGTCGGTCGCCCAGACCGTCGCCGGAGCGCCGGCACTCACCCACCTCCATCAGCACGTCGCTGCGGAGCACCTGGACCTGTGTGCCCAGGCCGCTGAGCTGGACCTTGGAGTCCTCCAGGTGGTCCTGGAGCTCCTGCTGGAGGCTGTTGACCTGTGGAGCAACGCGGCACATTGGGCCGAGATGAGGCTGTGTGCTGGGTCCGGGTCAGGTCTGTGCTGTTTGACCACGCTGGAGAACAGCGCTTTGCGGACACTGAATAGGATACATTTTTTAATAACATTTATACTCATTTAGGGCGTGTTCACACCTAGCGTTATTTTCTTTCTGCCAGCGCTCGTTTTACATTATATTCCTATGTAAATGCCTCTCACTGCGTTTTTTCTCACGCACCCAGCGTAAAAATAAGTTGAAAAAAGCTCAACTTTCATGGAAAAAGTGCCTGACCTCAGGCGTTTTTTTTTTACAACTGACCAATCACAAGCGGTGGATACTTTGATTGCTTGGTAAGAAAGAGATCGCATTTTTTTAAATTGATGACAAACTTTTTTGACAAAAAACGCTTTAAATGGTCGGCTCAACTTTTCCCTATCGCAAAAAAACGCTAGGTCTGAACACGCCCCTATTATACTCAAGTCATTTCCTACAACTGTGCTAAAGCAGGACTAGAACAGGAAGCTACGGCGGCAGCGCTGCTTACATCAGCGATGATGTCATCGCTGGTGGTGGTGAGGTCGGTCATGATGTTGGCGTGCTCGCGCAGCATGACGCGCACACCATGCAGGGAGTCGTTCAGGGAGCCCAGCGACTGCAGGGCCCCCCCCAGGGCCCCGCCCAGCCACAGCGTCCGGTTGGTGAGGTCCCCCCTCAGGTCCTCCAGGCCTCCTTCACAACGCCTGCCGCACGCCTCCACCTCCTCCCTCAGCCGGCCCACCTCCTCCTGCAGGTCGGAGCACACCTGGGAGCAGGCGGAGCCGTCCGAGTCCAGCCTCCGCCGCAGGTCAGACAGGTCCTCCCGGCACTGGCCCAGAGCCGCGTGGGTGGAGTTGGAGAATGCGCGCAGGTCTCGCTCCACGGTGCTGCAGACGGAGCACTGGTCCAAGTCTCGGCCCAGCGTCTCCACCTCCGTCAGGACGCTGGTGAGACGGCCCCCCTCCTCCCCCGCCGCCGCCTGGATTTTCTTGACGTCCTCCACCAGGTCGCTCACACTGTCCCGCAGGGAGTCCCCTGACACGGACAGCTCCTTCAGCCGGGTGTCAAACTGGCGGATGTCCTCCTGGTTGGACACCACCCTCCACTCCAGGGTCTTCACCGCGTTCTCAGTCTCCCGGTCTCCGGCGGCCCCGTGGCCACACGCCTCAACGCAGGCGTTGGCCACGGCGCTCAGCCTGCGGTCCAGGGCCAGCGTGGTGTTCTCCAGCTGGCCCAGGCGCCCACTGTGGTCGGTCACCGTGTGCCCCAGCACCGTCAGGTCCAGCTCCACCTTCCCGATATTGAAGCCGTGGTCGTCCAGGCGGCTGAGCACCATGTTGCGGATCTGGGTGACCTCGCGCTGGACCAGGTCCTTCACGTTGGCCCCCGTGTTGGAGCAGCGCTGCTCCACCTTCCGCACAGTATTGTTCAGTCTCTTCTCCACCTCCCTCAGCCGCCCGCTCAACCGTTCCTCCGTCACCCTCCCCTTCCCGCCTCCCTCCCCGGGCAGCTCCTTGTCCAGGCGCCCTTTGATGACGTCATAGGCGCTGGTGGTGGACCGGAGGCGGAGCTCCACAGAGGCCAGCCGGTTCTCCAGGCCCGCCAGGGTCTTGCAGCAGACGCTGGAGCGCTCCGTCTCCCTGCGGCTCACCTCCACGGTCTGCTTCAGGGTCTGCTCCACGGAGCTCAGGAGCTTCTCCAGGGACCGGATCCGGTCCTGGTCCTGCTGCTGCTGGCGCTGCAGGTTCTCCACTCCGGCCTGAAGACAGAGGATACCCAGAGGTGGAGACCAGAGGACGGTGTACTTAGGGTACTATAGGGTACTCTGATGGGGTACTGTAGCAGGTTCAGTAGGGTACCACGGACCTGGCAGGAGGAGCAGGAGGCGGATACACGTTCCTCCAGCTGGGTCAGGATCTCCTCCTTCAGGGAGTGGATGTGCTGCCTGACCACAGGAGGCAGAGCTCCGTCCCTGGACCCGTCTACGTCGTTCCCCCCCCCGTTCTCCTCCATCCGGTGGTTGATGTGACGCAACGTCAGGTCCTGATCCTAGGTGGAGGTACGGGCCAGTGAGTGAACAGCTGAGCCAACACACCAATGGATGAATGAGTGACTGTATGAACCTTAAAGATGTTTGATGGACACGTTCTCTATCAGGGTATACGCAGAGTCTTAAAAAGTCTCAAAAAGTCTTAAATCCAATCATTTGAATTAAAGGCCTTAAAATGTCCAAAAATTCTCCTAAAATCTCATAAAAGGTCTTAAAAATCTATTGCCGTTACTTTTATTTAGAAAATGCACAAACTTCAGGCTCGCTTTTGAATGTTTCGATTTTTGAGGACGCTATTACGCAACTACAATCTTAGTTACGTAATAGCGTCCTCAAAAATGTTTTACATTTATTCCTATACTCTATGCAAGTAATTCTGGGCCTCCAATTTTCCTTCAAGTCTTTTGTACTTTTTTGCCATTATCGATGTGAAATGGGTCTTAAATTGTATTCATTATGGTCTTAAGAAAGTCTTAAAAAGTCTTAAATTGGACTTGTTGAAACCTGTGAGACCCTGTCTATGATAGAACTTGTCAATCAAAAGAGTGAATGGGAACACGGGTCCATGACTGTGGGTTCTAGTACCTGGCTGCGGTTGTACAGCTGATCCAGTCGGTTCTGGATGTGGTGGATGGTCTCCTTCATCCCGGGCTGAGCCGCGTCTGCCGGGACACTGGTTCCTGTCACACCAGCTCTGCACAGAACCAGCAGAACCATGCGTTCATGTTCTGTTCATGTGCTGTTCAAGTTCTCTTCATGTACAGTTCATCTACTCCTCTTATTCTGTTCATGTGCTGTTCATGTTCTGTTCATATACCCTCCATTTCCTCATGTTCTGTTCATGGGTCCTGGTCCTACACACCGGTCCATGGGTCAACATCTCTGCCCCACCTGCGACCTAATGCTACACCACAGTGGTTGTGTCGAGGGTGAAGATAGGGTGAACCTACAGGGTGGTCGTGATGGTGTTGATGGTGGTCTGCATCTTGTGGAGATCCTTGTTCAGGCTACGGATCTTCTCCTCCAGCTGTCGGACCTTCTCACCGTCTCCTGGAGAGGAGCGAGAATGAGGCACTCAAAGCGACGACCTGTAATACCATCTGGTTCAGCTCCTTCCTGAGGGATGCCTCCAGAGAGGCTGGAGGTAAGGGCATCAAACACAGAGCCCTGGCCACCTCCTTCACCACTAAAACCAAGACTAGACGTGAGGTCTCCTTACCACCCCCCTGGTCCCCGCCCACGGAGCCCGTCGATGTGAGGTGCAGTCGCCCTGTGTTGACCTGGGCGTCCGTGACGACCGTTGTAGCGTCGCAGCAGTCCTCTCCAGTGTAACCTTGACAACACTTCCACTCCATCTCCGAAACCATCTTATAAGCGACCCTGTAGCGCGGCCGTCTGAACACACGGTAGCTGGGAGAAATGACAGCTGTTAGCTTGTTGGATAGTCATTAAATCTGTTGTGATCGCTGTTAGCTTGTTGGTTAGTAATTTAAAATGTATATGAGAGCTGCAGGCTAGTTAGCTGGTCACTAAAGACAGACGTGCTAGCTGTTTGTTTTGTTTTACTAGCTGCTAGGCTGCAAAACATCTGTGTCGTTTCAATACTACAGTACATATCCAGTATCAACAAAGTACCATCTAAGAGCAGCAGACCTTCATTTCTCAGACCGTCAGTTTGGGTCTGCAGACCATTCGAAGGTCCTGGTGAGACTCTGGTGTGGTTCTCACCGGTGTCCTGGGGTTGGTTTGGATGTCCCAAGCGCAAGAGCAGGTTAAGGTTTGCGGTTAAGTTAAGGGTATGGCCCGGAGGCACCTCGACACGGAGGGAACCGGAGGAGAACCGCAGAACAATACAACGCATTGTTTCCTCTGCGTGGAATGGCGTTTCCCAACCTGGGGTGGCTGAGGGTTGAGACAGGAACTCAGAGGTCCTGTGCAAACAGACACGCTCAAGACCCGCAACCTGGAGCAAACAGCCCCGTGTGACGCCAGTGGAGTGGGTTAACTGGGGGACCATTGTTCCCAGCAGGACTCCACAGGGTGAGAACGGGTTCAAATTGACCCAAATACAGGGGCGCAAGCCAAGAGTGGGTTTGGAGCCCCCGTTTGAGCGGCCGGCAGCTGCCTCCAATCAGCAGAGCATTCCAGAGATGTGTTTGAGTTGGAGAACCAGGCTCAGCTTGTTGTGTGAGCACTGACACCACCAAGGTCACACAGGAAGTAGGAGACCAGTCTCCCCCTAATAGGACCTGTCTCACCCCACCAGGACCCGTCTCACTCTACCATGACCTGTCTTACCCCACCAGGACCTGTCTCACTCTATTAGGACCTATCTTACTCTACCAGGACCTGTCTCACTACACCAGGACCTGTCTCACTCTACTAGGACCTGTCTCACTCTATCAGGACCTGTCTCACTCCATCAGGACCTGTCTCACTCTACCAGGACCTGTCTCACTCTACTAGGACCTGTCTTGGCCCACCAGGACCTGTCTCACTCTACCAGGACCTGTCTCACTCTACAGGGGCCTGTCTCACTACACCAGGACCTGTCTCAGTCTACCAGGACCTGTCTCACACTACTAGGACCTGCCTCACCCCACCAGGAACTGTCTCACTACACCAGAACCTGTCTCACTACACCAGGATCTGTCTCACTCTATCAGAGCTTGTCTCTCCCTGCTATTGGTCCGCAGTACCCAGTGCAGGCTTTGGTCCCACATCATTAGACTCACGTCAAAGAGCCTCTAGGTTCCCCGTCCTGAGCAGCATGTGGTTCAGCAGCTCCAGCCCGCTCTAACGTTCCAACACAGTTCTGAGCTCTGCCAGGTCCAACAGACATCTGAGTCCAGATCAGACGCTACAGAGCGTGAGAACGAGAAGCCCTGAATACGCTCTGAATTAAAACAGACCTGAGAGGAGTGGAGAACGGAGAGAGACAGAGAGAGAGGGAGAGATTCAGAGAGAGAGAGGGAAAGAGACAGAGGGAGAGAGATAGAGACGGAGAGAGAGACAGTCAGAGAGAGGGAAAGAAACAGGGAGAGAGAGAGTCAAAGAAAGAGAGAGTCAGAGACAGAGGGAGAGAGAGTCAGAGAAAGAGTCAGAGACAGGGAGAGAGAGAGAGACAGAGGAGGGAGAGATAGTCAGAGACGGAGGGAGAGAGTCAGAGACGGAGGGAGAGAGAGAGACAGAGAGAAAGAGAGTCAGAGACAGAGAGAGTCAGAAAGAGATAGATTAAAGGATAGAGCGAGGTGTGTCTTGGCAGGCCGGGCTGCGAAGCCTGGAAGCTGGAAGTCGTCTTCAGTCCTGATGTGGTGGAGGGTCAGAGCCTGACCCCGGTCCAGGTCCTGGTCCTGATCCACACGGTTCTGATCCAGGTTCCATGATTCTGTGAGTGCTCTCTCAGTGCCCCAAACTAAAGTAAACAGTGTCCATATTGCAGTGGAAAGTCATGGAAACCCCACGGTAATAACTCAGCAGCCAGCTCTGAATATCTCTTCCTCTTAAAAACATCTATAAATACCCCATAGTCATACTATAAAAGAGTATGTGGGTGGGTAAGGTGTGTTTATTGTGTGTGTATTGTTTATTCATTGCGTGTGTGTGTATTTATTCTGTGATGTGTATAATGTGTGTGTGTGTATTTATTCTGTGATGTGTATAATGTGTGTGTGTGTATTTATTCTGTGTGTGTATTATGTGTGTGTGTGTGTGTGTGTGATTGTGTAATGTGTGTGTGTGTATTTATTCTGTGTGTGTATAATGTGTGTGTGTGTGTGTATTTATTCTGTGTGTGTGTATAACGTGTGCGTGATTGTGTGTGTGTGTAATGTGTGTGTGTGTGTGTGTGTGTGTCTTACAGGGCCCGGGGACACTGCCCCCACACACAGCGCTGGTAGTCTGGCTTGACGTAGCTCTCCAGGCCGTCCTCCATCACACAGCTCACCGCCCGCGTCACCACATAGGCACACCAGTTCCTGCACACGCACACACACACACACACACACACATGTTTATACACCTTACACAGCATGTGTCACTACGAAGGCACAGCAGCTCCTACACACACAGAAACACACACTCACTCACATTCTCTCAGACACACTCTCTCTCACAGACATCAAACACACTCACACACGTATTAAAGTGGTGTAACAGAAGGTCCAGCTGCAGAATGAATGTTGCACTCTGTCCTCCTAATGAGATCAACATTCTGGAGATTACATCCATAGAGAGAGAGAACATATATTTAATGTATGCTTATATACTGTACATATACTGTATGTATACAGTATATATGTATAGATGTACATGTAACATGTCTATGTATTTATCTATTTACACTGTATACATACTGTATATAGACACATAGAGGATATGAAGTTTGTTGACCTTGACCTCAGTCTATAAGTCCCCACACGATGCCTCCTATCATGATCTCATTGAATTAGCCTCTCCCCCCCCCGTGGCCGGGGCGGGGCCGCCCCCCGCCGGCGGCCCCCCCCGCCCCCCCGCGCGCCCCCCCCCCCCCCCCGCGCC
>JAOPJJ010107318.1:0-12355 GCA_027122795.1 Enchelyopus cimbrius
CCCCCCCCCCCCCCGCCCCCACCCCCCCCACCCGCGCGACCGCAGCCTGTTTGGGAAAGAGGATGAAATGGTGACAACTTTGTGTTTTTTGTTCTTAAAATGTAAATCCCCCCCAAAACAAAAACAACATTGTATTGAAAAAAATAATCTTCACCACACTGCAGCTGAACAAGTATAACATAGAATAGACCAATTTAGCGTATACCATACATAAGTAAATTCATTCCTTAACAGACGTTCATTTGTTTTGTGACAGGTGTGAACAGTTATTATCGTTCACCCAACGTTTATTGATATTAAATGTCGAAACCACTGACGTCAACCTACAATTGAGCTTCTAAGTCACATTAAGACAACAATTCACTGCGACAAAACGTGTTTCACTCATGAGATTTGAAAGAGGTTTTTATATGAAAGTTATATCTATATGACCATAGCAGGCAATCTAACACCTACCCACGAGACGGTCAATACAGCCATGATCAATAATGTCACGTGGGTTCTAAAATGTTATTGTGTGCGGGGGTGGAGATGTGGGCGGGGCTGGACGTCCGAATAAAAAGCCGGATGTGAGCGATCTCTCGACGTATGCGCGCAAAAAAAAAAAAAAAAAAGTGTTTCAGTTATCAAGTGAACTCGGTCTTGCCTGCAACCGTGGGTAAGCGTTGTGTCATCTGCGGAGCATCCACACAAGAAACACAACCCAGGGAACCCTTTTCGTTCCGTGGCTGGGGCCTGTGCGCGCTTTTACCTAGAACACAGTGAGTGGACTATGGGATGTAGGAAGCCTATCCTGCTATCATAAGCAGTGTGTGTGGCGTCCTCTGTCCTGATCCCATGGGCTGCCCATAGACCATTTAGACCAATTAGACATCAAACGCAGAGATCTGTTTTCCAAAGAAAACACTTTCAACAGACCGACTGTGGGGGGTGGGGGGGTCTTTGGTCCTGGAAAATCACTTATCCTAACTATTTGAAGGAAAAGTATGCAGTTAAGACTCACAATTCGGAACTAAAAGGCATTTTATCAAAGGATATTTATGGAAATACTAGTTTTGAGTGTTCATTGCTCATGCATTTGTAACTTGTTGACAAGATGTGGTCAACTGAATGTGTGTATTATGTAATGCACATGGCTTGCACATGCTCAGAAGGCCCCTAGACAGGCTGAGAGAGGCCTAACCCAGACCACACTGTGATCCTCCTTCCCTCCCTACATCCCCCACAGAGGTGCAGATACACCTGAAGTCCTCTCCCAGCTTAATTGAGGACATCAATGCACGAGAAGTCAACCTCTGCAGTGTGAACCTTCCCGTGAGTCTTTTTTTGGATAACTTGTCCCCTTACCTTGCATATAATATCTGGGTCCAAACTCTATGTTCATCAAAAGAACACATCTGGGCAACCAACTTGCCAATTAATTGGTGCAAATCATCTTAATAATGGTTGGTATACACAATACTTTATCTGTTGTCAGCTAGTGGATAATGCTTTGAATACACCTCAGTATTTCCACTTATTTTATCTCCTTATCTTTTGATCTTATTCTTGTATTTAAACTGTCTTTTGTTTATTCTTGTGCTGTTACTCAAAATGTCCCTGTTTGCGGGATGGCCAATTTTCTATTCATTTATTTAGAACAATAACAGGACCAAGGAACAATATATGTCAACAGAAACTAAGCAGATGGTATATTATATTTCTGTGCTTCACATTACTAATACTGTCAAATGACAGGGTAGGCCTCCCAGGACAAACGTAGGCAACATGACATTTATCTGCTGATTCTTCGTATCAGACTTTATATAATTTAAAGTGGAGTTAAAGCTTAAACATTTTTCATCTTCAAACCCACACCAAACAAGAGAGGTTTGGTTTATGGATTGTCGTAGACCAGGCCTCAACACACTTAGGGACTGCCCATGCCCAATATTTGTTCATATTTTGTCACGCAGAAAAACTAAGCACATCCTGGAAGTGGAAAATCGTAATCAAATAACTAATACAGTCAGGTATAGGCCTAATTAGAAAATATAAAATAACACATGGATTTAACTTAACTGTATATAATATAAGGTGGACTGCTTTATTGAAATTAAAGTTGTGCATGATATGAATGCGTTTATAATTTTAAATGTCCACACCCCATATGACTGCTACAAAAATGAAGATGAATATATGAATAGGTTGGCATTTTTAAACTCTTATATTAAGGAATGTACATATGCAAATATATTTGTGATGGGTGATTTGAATGCAGACATCTCTGATGTCTGATCTCTCTTTGGTCAGCACTTGATGCAGTTCTGTCATGACAGTAAACTGGTTCTTTCTAGCACGAAATCCCTGCCTCAGTGAAGCATGGCACACAACCTGGCTGGATCATGTAATCTGTACAGCTGATGCTCATGAAAGTCTGGAAGTAGTTGAAATGTTGTATGGGTTGACTACCACTGATCACTTGCCTGTCCCTATGATGATGCATGTTGATAACCTACCTGACTGTAGCACTTCAACAGAAGATGGTGCCAACAGGGTCAAAGTGGATTGGGCTAAACTTTCTAAAGAGGATGTCTTGTATTATTGTGGGAGGTCAGATGTTCTCTTAAGGGAAGTAGCTATGGATGGTATTTTATGTTCAAATATTAACTGTGACAATGTCACTCACTGTGATGACCTATGAGAAATGTACAATAGTATAGTGAGCGCAATACATGAAGCCAGTAGACATCTACACACTACACGCCCAGAAAGGTTAAGGATACCAAGCCTGGCTGGAACAAGTATGTAGCAGACAAGAAGCAGCTAAGGCGGCTCATAGGACCTGGGTTATAGCTGGTAGACCCAGACAGGGGCCAGACTTGGAGCACAAGAAGCTTACTAATGCTAGATATGCAGTGCGCTTTATTGGGAGAGTTCATTCTATGGCTGAAAACTTGCTTGGTAACAATGTCACTGAGTTTTGGAAAGAGGTAAAAGCTACAAATAGGGCCAAAACAGTACTGCCATGCCACATTAGAGGTATATCTGGTGCAGACAATAGCAGAGCGCCGGAGGCAGCTCTATCAAGCTCTGTTTAATTGTATCAAAAGCGAGCCCTATTGTGTGGGCAAGTTAAATGAGGAAATGATTCATTTTACTCCCAATAAGGTTTATCATGCTATAGAGCAACTAGCTGATGACAAAGCTAGTGGCAAGGATATCATCACTGCCGAGCATCTGCAGTTAGCCAGCCCCAGAGAAGCAGCACTGCTGTCCATCTGCTTCACAGGGCTGACGAGACATAGTATACTTCCAGACACAATGCTGACAATCACATTAGTGCCAGTCATTAAGGACAAGGCAGGTAAAATAGGCAGTTTGGACAACTATAGACCTATCGCCTTAGCCAGCATTATTTCAAAGGTGTTAGAAAAGATGCTGCTAGATAGACTGAGTGAGTTCATTTACACCACAGCAAATCAAGTTGGCTTTAAGCCGAAGCACAGTACAGATCCATGTATCTATGCCTTGAAATAAGCTGTTGAATCCTATAGAAGGCAGGGCTCTACAATGTTTCTAGGGTTTATTGATGCTTCCAAGGCATTTGACAGAGTAAATCACATAAGCTTTTTACTAAACTGATCCTTAGGGGTGTGCCTGGATGCATCATACGAATCCTGGTTTACTGGTATGACAACCAAGGTATGCAGTTGAAATGGGGAAACAGCCTATCCTCACCCTTCAGCGTAGGCAATGGGGTACGGCAGGGGGGGCTTCTGTCTCCAGCCCTGTTCAATCTATATATGGACCACCTGTCAAAGCAGTTGGGGAAGTGTAAGACAGGTTGTCTGATAGGGAACACTCTGTTAAACCATCTGATGTACACAGACAATTTGGCTATTTTACTCGAACAAGCCAGTAAATACAAGAGAGTTTTGTACTTAACTCCAGTACATGTGTGATGATGAATTTCTTCACTACTGTTAAAGTGGCGGAAACCACTTTTTGTTTGTCGTTGGCCTACTCTTGGCCTACTTCTATTTACAATAAACTATTTGTTATTCTCTGAGTACAATTTGTCATTTTACCATAGTCACAATAAAAAAAAAGTTTATTCACAATTGACCATTAAAGGATGGGACTACTGTGCAATATTGTGAATTGTACGAGTAGTTCCGACCGAGATATCTGATGGTCGACAAGACATTTAGACCGTGCTGAAATCATTACAGCATTCCTGACTCATTACTAAAAATATTACTCCGCCAACTCTGTGGCACCATCGATAATAATATGACAGTCACATTTACAGAATAAAGTGTCCTGTTTTAGCCAAGAGGGTGGCCTATTCCCTTCGGTGTGAGACACTATTGTGACCATGGTGAAAACGTTTTATAACACAATATAAAAGAAAAAAATATCTACATCTTTGTTATAACGTGGGTGATACAAAAATAAGCATTTTCTGTTGATCTGTGCAGTATTGAGTTAGTTCGGGAAATTCAGAGACGGCGATCAAAGATCAGCTCAGAGTTCACTCATCAGGGACAAAAAAAAATCATTTCTGTTGCAAAGTCGTAGCTAAGGGTTGGATTACTTGCTGGAGTGGTAAACTCCGTTCCATTACATTTACGAGTCTACTGGCGTAACCAATTACACAGGTTATTAGTCAGACCCCATGTGTTTCCATGGAATCGCGACCCACGCTTGCAAAAAACCTTAAAGATTTGAGAGCAAATTGTCCATTAACATGGATACATTTTGATTATACATTATATTGTGTTGGTAGTAGTTGTATCATCGCAATATTACACTCGAGGGTGTGCTTTAACGTCATTTGAGCACGACAGTGATGCGGTCAGAACCGAGGCGCTTGCACCGAGTTCCGCAAGCAGCACTGAAGTGGGTAATATTAGCAGCAATCTTGGGTAATATTGCTTAATTAAGCTTTCAATTCAGGTGGTCAAGAGAATACGGTGGAGGACGTTCTGGGAAACTTGGGTGGCTCATCGATGCAGCTTGAGGGAGGTCATAGGGGTATGCCACTGGAAGTTGATGGATTTGCTCTGGCAGTGGAGTAGCCGCCTGTCCGGGAAAGCCCGCGTACGACACCATCTCTTGGGGTAAATCAGGTGGACTGGCATAATAAGGAGGTGGAGTTGTCAAAAGGGAAGGAATGAGTGGTCCAGGTGGAACAATGAGCAGGGGAAACTTGATCTTGGGAACAAAAGTCAATTTAACATCCAAGTACACCTGGAAAACACAAGCATATTGTGGTGTATATTACAATTTCAGTAAATATGCGTCGACCCAGCTGGTGACTTTCTATTAAACCTTCAGAACGTCATACCTTTAGGAAGTACTCCACTGAGAGGATCCTGCAGTTGCCTATACTTGGTGCCATGTCAACAGGGATTTGCAGTGAACAAATGACTCTTTTCTGTGTTTTGGGTGCGATTGCGTCACCCGACCCTTTGACGAGAACCTTTCTGCTGGACTGCTTGTTGTCTTGTACCCGGGTCACTACGACCTGCTTTAGGGTGTATTTTGGCCTGACTTGTTGGTTTGAGGAATTTTTTACATTTGCAATGACAAGCACTGTTTCACCTAGGCAAAGGAACACAAGTGATTTTTTTGTTTTTTATAGTCACACTGACTCGTACAGCTTGGGTTTTAAAAATGAGTACATGCCAAAAATGCATGTTATGTTGCGTTGAGCTTACCTTGTGCATACACGCCCCTCTCAATCTCGGCCCTCATTTGGACCTGCCCTTTAGAAAAAAAACCTAATTCTTTTTTCACCACACCAACCTGAGACTGTAAAGATATAATGCATTTTACTTACATATTCCATTTCATGCTACTGCTTAGCGCCTACTTCATGTTTCTTTATGTAAACATTGTCATTTAAATAGTAAAATGAACAGTTTCTCTTACCATTAGATGGTAAATGGTGTAACTGGATCTAGAACAGAAGTTAAATTCGACCTGCACTTTACAATCCATTCGCAATCTTCTGGTAATTTTGGCTTCAAGGGTGTAAACAATCCTTCCCGTTTCACTTTTGAAGGACGATGGTAGAGTTCTGTGACGATTTCAGAACAAAACAGTGTGATTATAGCTTGATTAAGCCATTATAAAGATTGTTTCGCAATTTAACGATAAAGTATTGATTAAGTAATGCAGGATCCTCACGTTATCTGGGGTAGTGTTACCAGGAAATTATGTGTTTGAATGCCTTTCGGAATAACCATTTCTGCAAGAAAATAGTGTTTGGAAAGTGAAACACAGAGGTCGACATGTTTTCTTTTTCTCTTAAATGCTTGACCAATACATACATTAGCATTTTTAGTTGCGTAACAACCTCAATTATATTTCCATGTACCAGAAGTCTTACCTTTGGCGTTTTGAGGAGTAACGTACGCTTTTGCTCTGAAAATTCTTTTTTGTATTTCGTAGTATTCGCCATATCCACCCCTGAAGCGGACATAGGCGTCCCCTTTCGTTTTAATAAAAATACTTTGTACTTTTGTATCATTCTTTAACTCATAAGTAAATGTTCCTTTTATGTCGTCTCCTTCTGAAAACCCTCTGTTTCCACTCGGCAAGTCATACCTCAGGGATAGATTTTTTATGGAAGACATATTTTTTGCTGATGAATGGTAGTCTAGTCTTCAAGCTCACAGTGCTGGCGCGTTGTGGTGATTTAGTTTAGGTCTGTTGTTATATGCACCTGGTACAGGAAATTGTAAACCGGACCTATTGCAACACTCCTGTAATGAGACGTTCACATCTTCCAACACTAAACCGATCCTTGTCCTGTCTTATTGCTTGAATGAGCATTGGGGTGTTTTTTTAAAGAGTTCAGTGGCAAGAAAGCTTGAATGTACAACCCCAGGTATATTTTAAGTTTTAAAGGGGAACATTATGTGTGTTTGGGTGAGAGAGAATAAATCAATACCAGCTACCTATAACTGTTACTCCTCGTGCTCGCCGTCCCATGTGCAAGTGGAGGCACAGTCATTCTGGATATGGAAGTTATGAGTATGAGTTTTTATTCAAATATTAGAGGTGAAATCATTCCTAAAATACAATTAATTGATTTCTAGAGCAAGCCTGCATATTACAAAAGGGTGAACACATGGCAATATTTGTATAGGTTATTTACAGGCCAGAGACAAAAGAAAAAAGTATTCCAACATAGGCGATATAAAAGAGGTAGTGCACTGGTTTATCTGAGGCTAAGGCATTAGATTTGCAGTTGAAAGGCTCCCAGTTCATTCCAGTTCATATTTCAAAACACCATGTCGTATTTGACCTTCAGTCAACTTACGGTATTTTAACACCTTACAATATCAAACAAGGTTCGTTGGTTGCATAGTACAATAAGCGGAGAGCAATTAATCAACTGAATTGTGTTACACCGAGTCCAGCACGACATGCATAGCTTAATAAGGTTTTTTAACAATGGAATTGTTTATGGGAGGGCTATTGAGGTCACACGCACTATACTGCAGTTGTGAAGCACATGATACTAGGTGTGTTTGTATCACCTGCCGTTATACAGTCCTGAGTGAAAACCCAAACAAGACACTTGTAACAACAAAGGATTTGTAACGTTTGCATACTGAAGGTTGCAAGGTAAGGTATAAGGTAAGGTACAACCTTTCAACTGTCTTTCCATTAAATCCCCAATTATTCTTTAGGCTTATCGGTGGTTGGTGGGGGGAACATAGACAAATATGTAGGAGGTTCTTCATTTTGTTGGGACAGAAAATCGGTGTTCATTCCCGACATGAATTGTGGCAGGTCATACATTGGGGCTGAGGGGGGGTAGCCAAACGGAGGAGGCGCCGAAGGGGTCGGGTTTAACATTGGAGCAGACGCTGGAGGAAACGGGGCCATCGGAGGAGGAGGAGGGGCTTGGTGGTGACTGGGGGAGGATGAGGACGGAGCCGGAGGGCCATATGGAGAAACTTTCTCCGGCATGGGGTTGTGATAAACTGTTCCCATGACGACGGGGTAGGCAGGGGCCATGGCCGCCTGCGCACCAGGCATGGGTGGGTACGCGAGGTACGGGGGCGGCTGCTGGGGGGCAGCACTGTGACCGGGGCCGAAGGCCGCCGGGTGACCGTAGGCATTTTGAGGCGGTGGCTGGTAGTAGGCGGCGGGAGGGGGGAAGTCACTGCTACTTGGGCCCCCGTATGCGACAGGTGGGTAGGGTTGCATACTTCCGCCTGGCCCCGGGATTGATGCGAAGCCGGCAGCAGCAATTACTACTGGGAACTTGATCTCCGGGTCTGAAGCAAAGCTGATGTCCAAGTACACCTGTGGGAAACGCGTAGACACATATTATATTTAACAAAATATTAAATATAAATACGTCAGCCACTGATGGAAAGAGCAGTACAAAAAAAAACAACATAATGTAGAACATCTTACTACATACAGTGTGCAGATAATTTGTGTAACATTTTCTGCATTGAGTCAATATACTATTTCCGTGGATCATCACATTTATAGTGTTTATAGCGTCTGTTTTGTCTGCCCTGTTGTTTGTCCTGTCTTGTCTCGACTTTAGCATTAGCTTTTAGTTTAGCATTTAGTTTAGCATTTATTTTGTAGTTTAGCGTATATTTTGTTTTTCATTAGTACTTTAGTACTACCAAATTTCTCCTACGGGGGCTTAATAAAGTTGTATCTTATCTTACCTTAAGCTGATTCTCAACCGAAATGATGTCACAATTCTGGATGGATAAGCCTGTGTCACGAGGGATCTCCAATGCACAACTGATGGTTCTTTCAGTTTTCTTCTCGATAACCTCCCCGACATATTTACAAATGGTCAATTCAGCATGCTTTGATCGGCCGTTAGCATGGAACATGATTTTCTGCTTCAAGGAGTACTTGGGCGTCATGTCTTTTGAGGATTGGTTGTTGACTTTAACACTTATTGCCACGGTATCACCTATGGGGGGGGGGGGGAAGTAAATAAATGTTTGTCATTATGTACACTTTAAAAATAATGATAGGTTTAGTATACACATTCATATGCAGATCAACAACGATGTGGAATGGTATGTGGTAGGTTGTGTGGAGTAGCTGCAGACGGGGTGGTGCGGTTGGGGGCGACCTATACTGCACAGTGACAAATGTGTAGTTTCGTCTAACAAGCTACACCTTCCTCTATCAAACGACATGATGGTTGGCTTGTGGTGGTTAGATGCAAAGAAAGCCGCCACCATTGTAAGTCGATGGCGGAAATATAAAGCAAGTAAATGTATTCTTCCTTCGACTAGGATCCAAGTGGTTGGGTCGTGTCTCGTTAAGACATTAAAAAGTTGTTAAAAGTTCCAAGTGTGTAAAACCGAGGTGGTCACGAGCAGTGAGGTTGCACATTAAAACCAACGGAAATCTCCTCACCCATCCCTTTCCAAATACTTGGGGGGCATGTATTGGCCTGTATGGTGCAAGAGGACCGTAGGTACTTCCAAGATGTTCGTCTGCGACAGAATCACTAGTGATGAGGTTATTTGCTAGATTTCTGATTGTATTTAGTTAATCATAGCTTACAAGGAAAGTCTCTCAAGGTTCATCGCTTATACATTTCCCCCACGTCAATAAAATAATTACAAATCGTGGACCTTATTGTATCATTATTGCATCATTCATCACGATAGCATCAGATCCCTCAAGCCATTGTTTACTTCTACGGGAATATAGGTCAGGGTCAGGCCTTTTATAACCGGACGGTGTGCAGTCCGGTGCAGTGTCTTTTACGATTTCACTTTCTTCGCAAAAATATTAGGACATACTTTTAGTTATCAATGTGGATTTGTGGAGTGCCACAGGTGCAGCAGTTGATAGCGTCGTTGAGGGGCTTGAGACAGGTTATACTTGCTATAAAAACATCAAGAACACTGAGGCACATGAGCATAGATACATGCGTTTGTCATGGCCATGTACACATTCCTAAGTTCATAAGCCAGTCAAACGCGGCAAAGTCTTAGCCCCAAATTGTCGTGTCGTTTGTCCCTTCTGGGCTCCAGTAGAACAATGACAGTGTAACATGGCGCCCTCCATGGAAGAGGACAGCACACCAAGACAGCAATAATATGCCACCCAAACATGTACTATTGGATTAATTCATTTGAACAATCACAAACCTCCAAATTAAAGACTTACAAGTATTTAACAAATGTCGTGATGCAGACGAACGTCTGTGCATTACCTGGGGCGTAGACTCTGCTCTGAATAGACGCCTCCATGTGCACGGATCCTTTGGAGAAGACTCCTACATCTTTATCGATGGAGCCAACCTGACGTGTCTGGACGCAAAATGAAAACATACCTTCAATGTTTTAAACTCATTTCAACTTAGTTTTGTAACTGCTTTTGTAACTACTACGATTCCATGTGTCCAAATGGAATTGCTTTTCTGGAAGGGGTCTGAGGCAGACTACTAAACAAACAAACGCACACGCGCACACAAAGGTCAAATACACTGGCCTGGCCTTGCATACCATCAGGTGGCTGAGGTTTGAAATGGCCTTAGATGCAAAGGTGATCTGCTGTGAGACGGTGCGGTCCATCTTCCAGCTCCTCTCGAGCTTGGCTTCAAGCATGTAGACGATCTTGCCATGCAACCCCTTGAAGCTTGAGGGCATACTCCTGTAAAAGCACAGAGTAGAGCCACTCAAATAATCAGATCAATTATGTGTGGCAAACATAACCATTTCGCTGGTTTGTTTCAACCTGTTGTAGGGTATTGGGTGTTTTGTATTCTGGTAACCAGACGAATGCAAATGCATTGCATTCGTTTATTTACATCTGCGTCTCCCTCCTGTTCAGAAGGATTTCCAGCGGACCTGGCCTGGGTCAGGTCAACCACAACCATTTATCTAATATGGGGCGGGATTTATACATGACAGAGAGGAGCACCCCGTTGTTCCCGGTGTATATGCACGGATCTGGGGACGAGTAAAGCTAGATTTTGCATTACCGAAATAAGAAATGGGGTTGAGGATTTCAGTACCTACCCAGTTGGAATTTTCAAGCTGAATCTATACTTGTGTATTCCCTTGGAGAGTTGTGTATCTGCATGAGAAGTGTTGAGTTAGCATTATAAGAGTAGAACAAATGAGTATTGTTTGACTACCCACACACCAGCATAGCCTTAACAGTGATGCGTGCATGTGTCCAGTCTTTCAATTGATTTTAAAATAAGTGCGCTTGCGGGCTTATGGAAAGTTAAGCAGCATGTGAACTCATTTTGAAAGGTTGATGTTGACTGCACTCTGTGTGACACTACTGTTAACACTGATGGCAAATTCAATATAACATCTCTTTGTACTGAAGAAAGCATTACAACCGTTGATTATGCGATCAAAAAAAATGTGTGTGACACTATTGTTGACACTAATGGGTGTGGCAAATTCAATATACCATCTCCTTTTATTGAAAAGGAGATGGTATATTCAATTACCTCACTACATCTGTAATGTTTTGTTTTTGGACAATGTGCTTCCCTCTGTCGGCGTTGTAAAAGTAGTTGCCTATAAATACCAATATATTTTCTGAAATAACACACTCACGCCTATTCGCTTGTTCCCGCTCCACATCTGACCTCACATCTTGTATTTTGAAAGATTAAAAGTCCATATGGGCCCAATTTATTTATTTTTTGGGGGATTTTTTGTTGTTACGATCTTACAGATGAGTAGGCCTAAGAGGCAATACGGTGGGAATGTGGTGTTGTGTGTGCGCGCGCGCTCGTGTATGTGTGCGTGCGCGCGCGCGCGCGTGTGTGTTTCGGTATCCGACAAGGACCTAGAAACCCACAGCCCTTTAACCTACCTTTGGTGTTTTCGGGAATCAAAAATTCTTTCGCTTTAAAGTACCTCTTGTGCGCACTGTAACTGTGCTGATGTTCACCCTGCTTTTCGGACCAATGGACATTTGCGTCGCCTTTTGCTTTGACGTAAATGGCTTGAACTTTCGCGTCTTTTAATAAATTCAATATAACCGTGCCCGTTATCGTGTCTCCCTCGGAAAACGTTCTTTGTTCGTTAAGCGCATCGTACGTCATGGTAAAATCCTGTACGGTAGACATTGTCGTAGAAAGTCGGTATTCAAAGAATTAGCAAACGCCGAGAGTAGCCCTTCTGGAGGTCCTGAAGTGGGCTCTAGTGTGAATAGACTTATAGCATCCGGGTAGGCGTTGGCGCAGGGCGTTGGGATCTGTACTGCGCGGCCATGTTGCTGTGCCGAAGCGGTTTCAACCATAGACATCTTATACATAGACGGAGCATCGAATGCTACTGCCTACTGGCGCTGACGAGAAATGCGGCGGCCATCTTGGAGTGGGGATCCG
>JAOPJJ010107378.1:0-12328 GCA_027122795.1 Enchelyopus cimbrius
ATTTGAACATTATTTCCCCACATATAAGTCGTATTAAAGTGTGGTTACTCACACTTGTAAGCAGTCTGGCTACAAGGTCCCGCAGAGTCCGCGATGACGATACGATGACGTTCAGGTTGAAGAGGCGCAATGCATGGCGGGGCGGACAGGTCAACCTGTAGTATGCTCACGATGGCTACTTGGGAATTGTTGCTCACTTCCTGGTTTTCTAGTATACATCCGGGCATTACGCGCGTACTCGACATGCCGTATACACCTGGTGTAAAAGCTCTGCATACTAAATTTGACGTCATATCCAGTATGGTAGTACGCTAGTAGGCGATTTCGAACACAGCCTCACTCTTGGGTCGGTGTGCGCGAGTGCAGGTGTGAACGTCGAGCAGACGAGAGACCAGTGGCCAAGAGGACGGAGGCTGACGACGAACGCACTTAATACTAGAGTCTCTCGGAGGCCAATGTAATTTGTTTGTACGCTTGACCATTTATTCCTTTTATTGTGAAAAAACGCCGACCTCGGCCAAACCTGGAACGAACGCGGGGTACTTACCGTGAGTGTACAGACTTTGAAGATCGGGTTATCACAATACACACAGATACACACGTACTGTAAATATACTCACACACACAATCACACGTACTGTACACACACACACCCTCTCCCAAGATGGGTAGTGTTTGTGTAGATTGGTTATGTGTTGTGACGCATGCGCTGCACGTTGCTGCTGAACATGTGCGGCCCAGCTGGCCGGCGCAGACGGCATGCGCTCAGAGGACTGATGCATGCTGGGACAGCAGACAGGAAGAGGTATTGCTGGCTGGTGGAGTTGCAAGCTGAAGTCTCTTTGGAAGCAGCCTGGTACCAGCTGCTCTATCTGCCTTGTTGAGGAGCTTTGAAGACATCCAGAAATGACTCTAAACAAATACACCTATCCACGGGCGTTACCGACACCGAACTGTAGCAGCTGGACACCAGACAGAGAACCTGTCCACAGACCGTTAGGCTATATACAATTTATAACCTTGACAATCACTAGATGATCAGGTTGTTTATAAAGTAAGATGTCCATGGCTGATGTACCAGTGATGTACCAGTCAGACATTCAAACGGGCCTAAAGAGCTAACTTTAGAACTTATAGAGTATTACTTTGATCTCAAAGACTGATTTCATGAATCTAATTGAGCCCAGAATTGAGCTTGGCTTTAGATATGACTGGACTACATGTAATGGATAACTTGTGCTACTGGCATCACTGCAGCAAACCACCATTTCCCTTCAGCGAGTTGATTTTGTTTTGATAACCATTACCTGTTTGGCTAGACCTTCATGAACCCGCTTTGCCCGGCTCCAACGCGTAATAGGAAATTACCTCACCTGGAAGGGCGGGAAAACCACCTGCTTCACGCTAGCCTCGGGTGATACATGCTAACAGGACCAAACCATCTCCCACTCCTCTGAGGGGAATCACGATGTGGTGCGAGAGGCGCCTTGAAAGATAATTGCTCACTTTCATCCACTTCATTGGTTCCATATCACCAGTGGATACTTCTATATCTGGGTAACAGCTCCCACCTTGTTCTACCAAAGATCGGTTCATGCCGCCGCAGCTAAGGTAACCCGGCAACCTGATCCAAATCAAACCTTTTACTGAAATTACTAAATCTAAAACAAATATGAATCTGGATTGGGTCAGCGTGCTTTGGGCCAACCATGTGGGGGTGCTTACGTTCACTCTGATAAACAAATCCTGAGTGAAGATGGGGCAGTGAGTCCAGCTCCTCCCAACGGCCAGAGGCCACAACAAACTAAATAGAGGCGTCTGCTGCGTTTGTGAGGCAGGGGTTCCCCTGTGACCCACCCCTAGGGGCGCCCAGAACCCAGAACCCAAAGCAGAACACTCCATCACACGTCAAAACACGAAGTCACCATTGTTCGTCAATACAGAGCTTTCCTTTGTCTTAAGATGCGTACATACTGTTACGGCGGCCATCTTGGGGTCCTGTGATCCCATCCTAGTCGGCTCTGCTGGGTGCCTGCTAGCCTCTAGTCATGCTAGCACGTTACATTGGATTTCACCAGGAAGTCACATGTTGACATGTTTGTACAGTTAATCTTGACAGCCTGACACTCAATCCCTGCAGCTCAGGAATGCCTGCAGCGGTTCTCAGAGCTCGCTCATATTCTCATGAAGGCAGCTCCACTCCTCAGCCATGGTTCCCCCCTGAATCAAACCTTGGCTCAGGAGGAGCGCTCAACTTCCGTCCAAGTTAGCAAACTCATTGCAAATGTGTGCCGGGCCGAGCCTGGACTACTGCGTCTGTGCAGCTCCGCGCACCGCTCACTGCTTTTAGAAACTTGGCCATGCACATCCTTTTTTCCCCCAGTTGCTTCTTTTATTGTGTTTTTTTTTGTTCCCCTAACATCGATGGTAAGGCGTGATCGTTCTCAGCCTCACTTTCGATAAAACCAACCCTTAAATCACTACATTTACAATTCATGTCAATCTACTCTCCTGAGATGACGTTCTCCCCTGAGAGACGTTTGAATTCCCTCATCGCACAGAATGTCGTCAGAGCCAAACAAAAGAGGAGAAAGGGGTGGAGACGAAGTGTGAGTAGCAACGCGCTCAGAGTGAGCCAGCATACCAAGGATGATGGAAGCCCCCCCCCCAGGGCTTCCATCATCCTGACCGTGCGACACCACTCAGGCTGCTAAACCAACACCAGGCCGCCCGGCGCTGAGGGACGCCTCTGTGACGCTCTGGCCGTCCACTCCCCCCTCAGGGAGACCCCCCTCGTCCTCCTGACAGTTCGGAGAGTGAAGGAGTGGGAGCGTGGGGAGGTGCAGGAGGTGCGGGGGCAGGGCTGTGGAATGCTGGGGCTGCGCGGGTCTCAGCCCTCACGCTGAGGGTAAGCGTGTTCAATGCAGTCGCCCTGGAATGCCTCTCCCAGCGCGCTCCACGTTGGTAACCACAGTAAACATCCACATGAATACATCCCTCCCTCTGGAGACCAGCTCCCCTCTAGGAGGATAGGCGATGACCGGTCCTGCCAAGGTAAGGGTTCCTTCTTCAGAAACACAAGGAACCGTCTCCGAGAAACAGCTCGCCTCTGGCGGGTGATGGCGTCAAAGATGCGCCACAGACTCCGGGTTGAATAACGCAACAGAATGGGCCCTGAATACCAGGAGCCCAGGCAGCCGGGATTTGGTCTGGACCGGGAGCCTCATGTCCTCAGACTAAGAGCCCCCGGCGACCCGGGTGACAGGCCGGAGCAGGTACTGGTGGGCTCTGGTACCGACAGGGGGAGGGGTTGGGCATGGAGCCAGGGCCTCCATAAGGGTCAGGGCAGGAGGAAACCATTAGCCTGATGGTTCTTCTTCAGAGAACTCTTACAGCGGAACAAACAACCAGTTTGAATTATGTGTTACGCACACCTTTAAACCTGACCTCCTCATATGTAACATGGCCCGCCAGCTCCCTTTACTCAGACCTCAAGACCGACCATCACAGGGTTAGAATGTCTTACGTTCCCCTAGCCTCGCCTAGCCTAGCCTCGATTAGCCTAGCCTGCAGCCTTGAGCTGCACGCAGCATCACTGAGCCGTGTAACCTGAGCTAGGCTGAGGTAGCCTCACCGCATCCAGCCCTATAGAACATTATTAACATGTTCTAAATTATGCACACAATGTGTGGTTAAACCCGAGGATCCTAATCCAGTCTTTGAAGCATTTGACTTTAATTTACTTTAGTTATTTGGCCACAGAATGAAGTCAACAGAAGATATAAATTCAAGAAGATGGTTTGCGAAGATGACAAAGTGACAGTCATAAATTCTGCGTTGTTTTTTTTACAAAGTTGTAAATTTTGTTACGAAACGGTTTTGTTATGAAACAACAACTGTTGATAATAGAGTTTATGTTTTAGGTTTGTTCTATTGTTCCCAAATAAGTCCCCCATTGTTCCATGAAGTTACAAACCGCTCCGTTCCGCCTGAGAAACAGTGCAAGTGCTGCAACAGTTCTCTGAGTCTGTTGTCAATAGTTTAAGTACTATCATTGACTACATCTTACAAAGAATGAATTATCTTTTATGATCTTAGAATGAGGCTCTTTAACTCCAGGGGGAGACCTCAGAACAGACACGCCCCGTGGTCCCCTCCGGTTGGTTAGCGATGTTGTGGCTAACGGCTGCTGACAGGACGATGGGAGATGGGCTGAGAGCAGGATCCTGTCATGGCTCAGCCTCCAGGGACCAGGCGGCAAGCCACAGCCGGGGTACCCTAGCCGCTTGTTGTCCTTTCATTGTGCCTTTTATCCATCAAACGGGTTTCAAACGGACCCACACATCCAGACATTCCCCAGTTACAGGGTGACACGCACAACGCTAGCTTGAATCCTTTAAACCCTGCTCTTTGTTAACCTGAGGTATGTATGTCCCTGTGTTGATGTTTCACAAGACATCTGCTGTTTACTCTGCAGTGTGTGTGTGTGTGTGTGTGTGTGTAAACCTTTGACAGCCACAGCACATCTGGAAGCTGGTCATGTTGCTGGAAGCGAGGAAGGATATACAAAATCAGATTCCTTCTGGGACCCAGTTAGCCAGATGGCAGAGGGAGCAGTGACGTTGTGTTCTAGTGTGTGTCTGTGCTCTTGAGCATGGCACCTCAGGTCTGGGGGGGGTTGGTGTGTTGGTCCATCACTTCACTTTAAAGAAGGTTTCTAGCTAGCATCAGCCAACCAGGGGCTGGAGGTCATTGGTTCTTGGCCCTTTGGTTCTTGGTTCTTGGACCCCATTTGCAGGTGACATTATTGTGGGTCTGGTAACGTTATCGACAGAGTTGAACCCCTAAGACATCTGCCTGTAACCACTTAAACTTCTGCGTGTTGCCCCTGAGAACATCTGCCTGTAATCCCTGAGAACATGTTGGGTTAGACCCAGGTTCTGACCCCACAACGCAGTTGTGTTTGGCCCCTCCCAACCCAACCACAAGCTACTACATTGGGGGTCCTATGTCTCTCAAATGGTGGAGCAAGGCATTACCACTGCAAGGTCAGAGGTTCCATTCCGTGGGACTAGACGTGTTAAATGTGTTAGCCCTCATGGTGAAATAGCTTTAAACTCACTGGATGAATAGAACCAAATAGACCAAGACCGTCAACATGCTGAGACCGGTTCAATGAGGTCCTGCAGTAGTCCATCATCAGGACAGTGTGGGGGGCTGGGGGGATCACCTGGTGGTTCAGAATTCTTCAGGCTGCCATACGTCCTCCAGTTTCACCTCGTCACAGAACCCGAGGTCTGTTCCTGTACCTCACATTCCCAATGTGCCTCCAGTCCCTCCCAGAACGCTGGGAGCTCCTGTGGCCTGCAGGACAACGTCTGGATCAGGGGTCACCAACACGGTGCCTGCGGGCACCAGGACGCCCCCGAGGACCTTATGGGGCGCCCCCCGCAGGCCTGTTCTAAAAATAGCACAAGTCGCCAGTGAGCTGTGTCTAACAATGTTTTAAATAAATGTAAAATTCATTACTCTTTAAAGACACTTGCATTTGTGCAGATATGAAAATTACAAGATCTTTGAAATTAAAGAATTCAAAATATTTCTATAATAAAGGAAAGGACGAGAACCACCCATGGAACGCATACACACACCCTCTGAAGACCAGACTGAAGCAGAGTCTCTCCTAGTGTCTGCTGAACACCAGACCTCCAGCGCTCTAGGAGTTACCTCCTCATGCCATCTCCATGAAACAGCATCCTCCTCCATCCTGAAGCACACTCTGTCTGCAATCATCAACACATACACAATGTCCTCCAACATCACTCACCCCAACACTGTCTCACCCCAACACTCTCTGCCTCACCCCAACACTCTCTGCCTCACCGCAACAATCTCTGTCTCACTCCAACACTGTGTCTCACCCCAACACTCTCAGTCTCACCCAAACACTCTCAGTCTCACCCAAACACTCTCTGTCTCACCCCGACACTCTCTGTCTCACCCCAACACTGTCTCACCCCAACACTCTGCTCACACACTCACCTGTAACACTCTGTCATCAAGCTGTGTGTGTTTGGAAACAAACACAAAGAGAGAAAGGAGGTCTAAAGCTCTCAGGAGGATCTCCACCTCGTGTGTGTGTGTGTGGGGGGGGGGTTCCTAATAAAAATTTTCAGTAAAAGGAGAAGCTCTCAGTGAACACAACATCCTCCTGGTTTCTGTCTGAAGCTCTGTGTCCGTGGGGACTTAATAAAAGGGTTCAGTGGAGAGGATGAGTGGTCTGACCGGGTCAGGACCACCGCTGTTACAGGACAGGAATCGAGAAGGTGTGAGGGGGTGGGGGGAAACTGATCTCAATGGATTCAGCAGAAGTTCTCAAGACTTCCAGTGGCTTCAGCCACTGGAAGTCACAGGTCATAGGATTACTACCGGTTAGGAGTGCAAACATGGGCATCAAAACCCCAGAACCCTGAGCTGGTCCTCAACACCCTGAGAGATGGTGGTGAACGGTGAACGGTGAACGGCCTGCGTTTCCTTTTCTTAGGATCAACCTGCACCCCAACTGGAGCAACTCCACGGCCCCCAGAGCCACCAGGGCAGGTTTCTGGTTTATGGGCCATTAAACAGATGAGGCCTGCGGGAGATCACTCACACACTGAGAGCTTTCAGATGGAAGGTTTAGTGCAGGATGGTTTATAGAAGGGTTTTACTCCTACAATGTTGACCAGATCCCGCTGGGTCTGCCAGAGGACTACAGGGCCCATAAACCTGGAGCCTCTCTAAGGGCAGGAGACCTGGAGCTCTAGCCAGTCCTGTTCTATGATTCAGACCTAGACCTGGAACCATAGAACAGAACGGACGTAGACGACCTAGTCATGTAACGCAACCAAGCTTAGTCAGAGAGAGACAGAGAGAGAGAGACAGAGAGAGAGGGAGAGAGAGAGACAGAGAGAGAGAGAGACAGACAGACAGACAGACAGAGAGAGAGGGATAGAGAGAGAGAGAGAGAGACACACACACACAGAGGGACAGGATCTTGTTTTTCCAGTGTGATCTTTGATGGGAGGCCTGTATGAAGTGGTTTTCCCCTCCCAGCGCCTGTGAACGGGAACGAGGGGGGGGGGGGGCGCTCCCCCACAATAGAACCTCCCTCCACAGGCGCTGACCAACCTTACAATATCAGAGCGGTTCCAGGACCCTGCGGGCCGGGGGGGGAACCGGACCCAGAGACCAGCTCCAGCGTGTTTACCAGAAGGAGCTTTGAAATACGAGGACCACAAACACAGGAAGTTCCCACGGGATGTCCCTCACCCCGCCAACGCCACCACTCAGAAGCACGTAGGCCCCGGGACACAGAACACGGAACCAGGAACACGGAAGCCGGGACACGGAACATGGAACCCGGGACACGGAACCCGGGACACGGAACATGAAACCTGGGACACGGAACACAACAGGTATTAACAACATTATACATGTTGTTAATACATGTTGTTAATGACATGAGACACGGAACCCGGGACACAGAACACGGGACAAGGAACACGGGACACGGGTGCTGTGGCTCAACAGCAGTGAAACAGAACCATCAGCGTGATTTTTTAACATTTTATTTCACCTTCATTTAACCAGGAAAAAAAGACTAACTGAGATTAAAAAATCTCTTTTACAAGAGAGTCCTGGCCAAGACAGGCAGGAAGCATAATCATACGTTGTACACATAAACACAAGGTAGACATAAAACATTAAAGACACTGAGACTCTGAGTGCTAGCATCACACTGAGCCACTGGTCAAGGGCTACTGCGCAGCATGCGCTGGTTCAACGCCCCGCCCAGAGTCCTGCTCATGACACAGAGCCAGGCCGACCGATACATGTATCCATTTACTTTCCAACACCGGTTGTGGTATTGTAGTCCTAAAGGTGGAGGTACCGAGGGCCTACCTGGAGGAGGTGAGAAGGTTCCAGGAGAGGCAAGCCATTTAAATTCAGCGACTGCAAGCAGGGCCAGATTAGCCAATGGGTTTTCTGGGCACAGGCCCAGGGGCCCGCCCATAGAGGGCCTTGCAGATCGTTTTTTTATTTGTATTTATTTATTATTATTTACCTTTAGAGGTTCTGTTTCATGTTGCAATGAGCAGTGCTTTCCCGTTTGAGTTGGAAATGCTCTGTGTCATTATGTGTGTGTGTCAGACATTTGTGCCCAGGGGTCTATGATTTGTTAATCCGGCCCTGACTGCAAGGCACTCAACCCCCAACTGCTCCCCGGGCGCGGCACCGGTGCAGGTGATGGGTCAAATGCAGAGGTCAAATTTCACTGTACCTTGTGTGTGTGTGACAAATAAAGCAACTTAACGTAACTTAAATATAACCACACAACGGGAGATAGACGTCCAATATCAGTTGCTAATTCAAAAGAAAAAACTTGGAACATGGACACGGCTGTTCCCTGGCTTCCACCCAAACCCTCAATTGGTTCCGGACGAGCGGCCATCTTAGAAAGTTCCCAGAAAGCCTTGCAGTTCTTCAAAATAAAAGCCTCAACCAAACAAATAGTTTTAGCATTACCCATAATAAAAACAATGAAGCGGATTGCTTACTGCTTAAAGTGCTGCTCACTGTTTTGAGAGCAGAGTTGGGGAAATGGAAAGAATAACAGCCTCTTTATATTTATGTATTTATATCTTATTACTTGTAGCTGAGTGTGGTTTGAATCAATGTGAAATGAAATCACCCCTTCCTGTTTAGTTACTCCTTACACACAGACTGGTGACCTCTGACCTCCTGGAGGTTGAGTCTCGCCTGTCAATCATGGTGACATCATCTTGGCTGATGACCTCAGCTAAGTGGTAGCTAGAGTTAGCGTCTGGGGTCAGGTTCAGGGTGGGGGGGCGGGGAGCTCCAGTCTCTAAATGACCTCATTGTTTAATGTGTATACACATATAATAACAGAATATCTAGCACATTCTGCTCTGTGGTTTTACCTTCACTAGTAGAGCTGGAGAACTGAACCTTACCTTCACCCCCCCCCCCCCCCACCTTCACTCTCGTACCGGCAGGGAAACTGCAAGGCACACAAGGTCCCCAATTTAATTCCCTGAACAGACGCCTGCGCTGGGCGGTGTGTTTAGCGGTTCTTTAGCTGAAGAGCTACCGTGGTGCGGAGACGATCCCACCCGCTCCTTTCAAGGGAACATCTTAGGCTATGTCCACACGGGAAAGTTCCTGTTTTTTGTTTTTTTTGCGGAGTGAAAAAAAACTGCGTCCTCACACGCATCAGATTCATAAATGTTTGCGTACACACGGCAACGACACCGTTGTGAAAACTATGTAAAACATATGCCACACCTACAGGTGGAGCTTCAAACAGACAGAGCCGACCGGACACACCAAAACTGTAGAATAAGACCTTCGTCTTCTGCACGGGTACAAAAGGGCCCTTTACAAACAGAGAAACCACAACAAACAGGGGGTTTTCTTCTGGTCTCGTGACCATGACGACGGGGCGATGACGTTTCCAAAAAGTAGCGGTTCCCTTGTCTACACGGCAACGATGAGGTGGCGTTGCCAGATCTTTCCACTCTGGGACCCATTCTCAAAAAGTATCGTTTCGGGAGACCTGAAAGGACATTGCCGTGTGGATGGAAGACCAAAACGATATTATTTTTTTTATATTAGGTATTTTAGTAGTAGTAAGGATTGTGTTCACCTAAAAACGTTCCCATGTGGACGTAGCCTCAGACACAAGCTGAAGACTGCATTTCCATTGGATCTCCTTACAGGAAGTGACAACACACACGTGGACAACACAGCTAACCATGAGATGCTCCGTGAGCTTCTTAGCCTCGGGGGGGGGTGGGGTCTCACCTCACCTCCTGGACTAGATCCTGGTCTACTCCGTGGGTCTGTGACAGAGCGAGACCATGTGTGTGTATACTGTGGTCCGCCGCCCAGAGGGTCAAATGACTTCTGAAAACATCAACAACAGCCGAGCTGATTAATGAAGAAGTGAGAACATGTTGAAACAAGGTCGGACATACACACACATGCGCGCGCACACACACACACAGCCCCGATGGTTACTACCATCACTACTGTGACCGTGGTGACTACTGTTAAGATAAAAGTCACGGCCTCTACAAAGGTAAACCAATCATCTTCTGGATGCTTCTGTGGAGCCGATGGAGGACTGGATGAACCAAAAGTGATTTCCTCACAGGGGGGCACAACGCCGGCCCCTCTCTCTGCTCTGCGCCTGGCTTCCTCTCACTAGCAGCAGGGGGAGCATAATGAGAGGAACGTTCTGCTTAAAGCCCGCCGGAGAAGCCAGAGAGGGTTTTGACAGGAGAACCTGTAACTTCTGGTGCGTAATGTGGGTCAGATCACTGGATCTGGATCTGTGAGGGACGAGTTAGAGCGAGTCATGTCCCGCTAATGGTGTTTGAACACACTCATCCATCACACTCAGGAACCGGCAGAACCAGGGAAATGCTGAAAGCTGCTCCAAGTTATGCTTTGGTAGTAGAAGTTAAAAAAAAAGCAAACCCCCAAGGAAATAAATGAGAGCAGAGTTTAGGAAAGTTCTGGAACACATCTTGTTGAATCACGACATTAATTCCCTCCAAGGCCTCTTATTTACATGGCAGCCATCTTGTCTCTTGCGCTAGCTTGGTCTGGAAGCGGACGGGGTGTTTAGAAGCGAAGCTAGCGTTTAGAACGAAGATGGAACCAATATGGGGCTAGAGCAAGGCCCTGGGTCTGGGACGGGTTTCTGAGGGACCCAGTGGGACTCGAGACAAACAGCAGACATCAAAGGGTCCGTCACCCCGCAGACATGAGCTCAGTAATGGCAGACATTATGCACACTTGGTCCTCGTCAGAAGGAAGTTCCTGGGTGAATGGGTCCTGGTCTCGGGTCCTGGTCCCAGACCTGATCTAGCGGTTAGGAGCCGGTCTGCTTCCATCATGTTGACATCATCTGCATTGTCTGGTGTACAGATATGTAGACTTTATAGTGTGTTTAATAAGTGAAGTCATCAATTTAACAACCGGCTCTACATTAAGGCATTTACAAACACACACACACACACACACACACACACACACACACACACACTTACTTCATTCTCTTTAAATGCAGGCAGCCTCGTTCAGACCTACTCTGATGGCATTTCAGGACATCAAAGTTGTGGTCGAGGTTATAATATCGATCAGATAAATGAATATTGACATTATAGCTTCTCTCAGGATGGACTGGTCGTGGCTTGAAGAGGTCATGACTGAGCTTTGTGGGCGTGGCTTGGTGTATGGCTGTGGTCCCAACAGGAGGAGGGCGGGTGTTCATCTTACTGGTTCCTTTCTCAGCATGAAGTGAGGTAAGCCCCACCCACTTCACGTGCAGATCCAAAACAAAGGCCTATTTTCAGTTGTCTTATCTGAAGGTGTGTACGCTGCTGGTGAGCGGTCCAGCAGGGACTGATCACTCGCCAGGAGGTCCTGTTGGGGCCAGCGCTGCATCAATAGGACTTGGGCATGTGTCTCATACCAACGACCTGGTTCATCACGCCCCGCGTGAGAATGGGGTTGACACACTCAGCCCCATGGTGCCATAATTACCCAGGGTGCTTCGCGGGTGGGCCGATCAAATTCCCGGACACGCCCTGTGTTCTCCCCGCCCAGAGCCTGGTTCTCCTGGTGAACTCCATAGGAGACCTGAGACAGGAGGGTGGACCCGGCCCGTCCAATGCCAACTGGGTCTGGGTTTGACGTTGATGCGTCTCAGTGGTTCATCTCACCTGATCGCTGCCCTCAACCACATTTTCCAAGGGCGGGGACCTGGAGACTGATTCAAAGGGTGGGTGCTTTGTCTCAACATGCCAGCGGCTGCCAATAAAGTTTGTTTTGCCTTTGAGCTTGTCTTGGCCCCATCAGCAGTCTGGCAATGTCACCGGCTTTGTATGGTTCATTAAACGCTAGGATTGCAGTTCAGTTTAGGAAAACTAATCCTCCATTGGTGGGGGAAGAGAGGCTAGGAGGTTTCCACCATCAGAGGCTAGGAGGTGGTGTGTCCTCCATAGGATAGGATAGGAGTTTACCTGGCTCAATAAAAGAAAACATTTATTGAGCCAGGTTATTAGCCTGTCTAACACCAGACTAAATCACAAATGAGATATAGTTTGGCGACCACCTATTCATTTTCCTGTAGAGGAGGCGCGATTCCCGATCGTCCAGAGCCGTTTATTGGGCGCGACGTCTATCATAAGCGTCTGTTCGTAGCTCTTAGCCAATCGAATGAAGGAGAATGAATCGAATGAAGGAGTGCAAAGCC
>JAOPJJ010107384.1:0-12328 GCA_027122795.1 Enchelyopus cimbrius
ACACACAAACCAACAAAACACCAACCACACACCCCCACACCCCCACCCTTTTGTTGGTCCCCCCCCCCCCCCCCCAAGTTAAAGTGTCCTTCCCCCACCATTTTTCAGCATCAAAGATGACCGTTTGAGGTATTTTGGATTCCATACATAAATGTGGGGAGACTCTTATTAATCAGGCTTTAGAGACCACCAACTAGACACTGTTTTTTTCTCCTTTCTTCATACAACTAACAAGGGGGTGGAAAAACTACCTGGTGTCACTATGGTGACGTCAGCCTGCTGTATGGAGCCAGCGGTTCCATTCAATCACGACTCATGTGTAGCATGCATGTGAGAAAGTCGCGTCTGTGTGAGCGTAATGGAAGCCATCTTGTAACAGCGTCTATGTCAGCTAGTAGATTACCGTTGTGTTCACATGATATTTGTAAGTTTCTCTATTTCTAGAGTTTAGGTTGCTTTTTTCCCTGTAGACTGTTTCTCCCCGTTTTCTGTACTCTGTAGTCTATACTCTTGTAAAGTTTCTATAGTCTACAAACATGGTGCCTATTTTCTCCATATTGCTTAGTCTACTCTGTATTATGTTTTCTTCATGATGTATTTCTGAAGTGTGTACTCTATGTTGGATTGACGTTGGAGCCAGGGCCCTCAGATGAAGCCGGGCCCCAGCTATTATGCCCTTCTACGTCTTCTTATTTAACGCTGAGGGTGTGGCGTCGGGAGTAACAGCCTTCCCTTTTCTTCCCTTTTCCCGTCCTCCCGTGGTCACAGCCCTCCTGGAATGCTGCTGGTTATGCAACTGGCTAGCAGGCCTCAGAGGGCCGAACGGGCTCGATCTGACTGCCTCTCCCTCTCTTTATCTCTTACTTTCGCCTGGCTCTCACTCTCCCTCAACATCATTGTCATATTTTTTTGCCTGATCTCTGGAAAGTCGAGACGTTTAGCATGCCCAATTATTTTGGATGCATACACCTGCACAATGCAGCTGTTTAGCCTCAGGCTTCTGTTTTGTTTGCAATATTTCTTGAGGATTTTAAACCTGTTCCAGCGTCCTTGATGTTAAAATGGTAGTGGCTTCAAGTGAAGGCTTTCCTTTCTATAGTTCCACAAGGACTAAATAGTTTTTGATAAGGGAAAATAGGATAACTTTGTGCGTTCAGCCATGATTTCACTTATCAAATGGTGTTCAGCAAAAGTGTTTGCTGCGGTCTGGGCATTGGCCCTGAGCCATAAAGCCTCCCCCACCATGTCAACAGTGCCGCGATGTCCCTGAACTTCACTGAATTTCATATGGTTTACTTTGAACAGAGTTTAATTTCCTGAGGAGGGAAATTCCTAAGTCTGAGCTCCAGCACGCCATTGGTTACATTGCAGGGCCAGATGGCTCTGCAGCACAACGATGTAGAGTAGAGGCTGTATGAGTTAATGTCTCTTTATCATGAGCAGTAGGGCCACGCCCACCTCCCTGGGCAGGCGATGCCCAGGATGTGTGTAAATTCCCTGCTGCTAACGTAACACTCATGAGGTCATCATGAGTCTGTACCTGAGCAGAGCCGCACAGCAGGAGTGTAGTCGATGGGGGAGCAAAATGGCAAACTTGTCATTGCTCATTTGGACGTCTTTGAAAGTCTCAGAGGATGACTTATTTTCAATACAATTAATGAATTTGCATTACAGCGTCGGGACTTGTTTGTTTTATCCATGCGTTCAAAAGTATTTTTCTGTTTGTTCCTTTCTTGATGCATGAGTACATGTTGTTGTGTTGGCCCCCTTCCAATGAATGTCACTCATTCCTGCTTCTTTTTAAAATGATGCTCGTTCCTTTTCTCTCTTCCTTCTTCTAACCGTAATTGACTGTCACGAAAATTTGTGGTCACCTTTAACTAGAGCACTACCGGTACCAGTTGGCTGACCATATCGGCCATTCACAGATAAGTCTGCATCAGCGTATAGATATGGAAAATTTAGAAATTGTATAGATTTAGAAATGTAATTCATCGCTCGTGACCAATTTGTAATTCACACGCCCAAGAGGCTTTAGCTTCTTGGATACATAGTTTAAGGGTGTGTCTGCATTTCATGTACTACTTTGGTCTACTGCTGCAGAACCATGGCTTCTGGGCTCTTACAAAAACCATGGCAAAGCAACGTGGTGGTAGGGGGCCGGTCCTACAAGAGGACCGGCCCCCAGAATGTAGACAAAGTAGGGATCAAACGAAAACGCAAAAATAATTATTCTGATGGGATTGTATGCTCAATACTCACCATTTAATTTCAAGTTTTGGCGGAGGCAAAAGTTCAGAGGGGTCTCGTGGGTACAGGTCCCCCTGTATTGTATTGTCCTGGTGTCTGTGCCCTGGGGCCTCTGTTGGGTTGAGACCTGTTAGGTTATGAATGAACGTGACCTGGTGAACAGGTTGCCGGGCATTCCTGAATACTCGCCAGTTGCTGTATAAACATGGCTTTCATCTCCACTACGAATTCTACGGCTGAACTGTCCAGAGGCATAACTAGAGGGCTGAAACCAGGTGTTGTACTAGTTGTAGCCTTTAAGGGTGTGGCATTCTGGCATTCACCCCCCTCTTGTTTGTTTGTTGATGGTTGAAACTGAACAAAGCTGCAAACATTAAGGCTAGATTGTGGAGGAATTGGTGACATTTAGCTGAATGGATGTGGCAGACATGGAATATAATTCACAATTATGTCTTTAATTTGTAATCCCATGCAGATAGGTTGTTGTGTTGGACGACCTTAGAATGAGCCCTTCATATACACATGGAGTGCGTCCTCTTCCAGGAAACTGCTTAACATGGCTTCTCTATGCTGCCCTAGTATATGATGGAGTCATTTTGGAAGTACAGGCCACCGTAGCTTCTCCTACGTCATTGGGATGGGGAGAAGAGGTGGGCAGGGGGTGGGTCCTTGCTAAATATAGCAGATACTCTGCTCAGATGAGGGCTTGAAACTCGTTTCTATTCTTGATTCTAGCTGATTCTACGGTGATCTGTTGGTTTCTATGCCCTTTGGAAAAATGTTGCTGCTAAATGTAAATGGATGGTATTCAGTGGTTTGCAATCTACCAACATGCAATTCTTTCTACACGCGGTACTTGAGGACTCCATAGATATGGTAATCGCCATCCTCGTTCTCCTCTTTCCTCCATACTTTTTTTCTCCACACATGTTTGTAATGAGCCATGAGTGATTTTTGTAATAACAAATGTGTCAGAACTTAAATGGTAGTTTAACAGCAGTGTTCAGGACGTCACCTGACCTTTCAATGGGACATTCTGGCACACTTTCGTTGTTGTAAGATTGCAAGCTAAGGATCTGATTACAAGTTTTTTGTTAGTGTTTTTGTTGTTGCTAAACTAGCTACATTCAGTGTGATCTGTGTTTTCATAGAGCTGTATCAGACAGAATTTTCATCTCAGACAATTTTTGGGGTCAAAAAATATGCAATTTGTAATACAATTTGCCGGTTAGATTCTCTGCTGCCTAACGTACTTGTGTCAGGGTTAGCTTGAGTAACTGAGATTGACATCTGACATTTTGGCCCACAGAAGGCCATCAAGAAGACGGACAAGGTCCAAAGTGAGGCCTTGGATGTCGCGGATCTGACGGCGGAAGGCCTGAAGGATGAGTTGTTGAAGTACGGGGTCGACGCCGGGCCCATCGTGGGTAAGTACACACACAGAAATAAACGCTCCTAAACTTCTCCAACTGGCAAACCATGTATTTTTTTGGTAGCTTGCCAATGTGGTTGACTTAAACGGCCAACCAACGTACTCCTACCTTGAAAGGATACTAGATGCTTGGTCTCCGGCAGCACCAGCTCCTCCATGCGTGTTGTGCCAAAGAGTCCATATTCACATAATTGGGTCTGAAGCGTTTTGTTGTCAATAAGTAGCAATGTGATGGACTTGAAGCATGACGTAACGTCTACTGCAGTGAGTGAGAGGAATGTCAGACGCCCAAACTGACATCTATTTCACCAGTAGAGTCCAAAAGTATACATATGGTACAAGAGCGTGATGACAAAACATATTTTTAGTGGGGGGGGGAAATATAAATACCAACTCAACGTATTCAAATATGCCAATAGCCAAATATTTGTGCCCAGACCTTAAGAGTGGTGACAAAAAGAAGATCCAAAACGCGATCCTCAGGTCAAAAAAGGTACACGTATTTAGCCTCTTGCACAATTGACAACCCCTTCCTTTAGGGCTAGTTTTGACCGTCCACCCCTCTCGGTTGGCTTAGTCGACCATCCACCCCTCTGGGGTAGCTTAGTGTTGACCGTCCACCCCTCTGGGTTTGCTTAGTCGACCATCCACCCCTCTGGGTTAGCTGAGTGTTGACCATTTGACTTGGTGTCCTAGCGTCGACCCGCCGGGTTTATGAGAAGAAGCTTATGAGGCTGCAGGAAGAGGGCGTCTCTGTGGCACCACCAGACCTCCCGCATGCCCAGACCGAGACGGAGACCAACCACAATGGACACACGGACCTGGACCAGTTCAGCGACAAGGAGGATGGTGAGTGCCCTGCACCACCACCACCATCCTCATCTCTCCTACCATGACCCAACACAAATGAAACCCTATATAAATATTAACATTTATTTATCAATGAAATGAAAATTCACAAACGATTACATTTACATTTATGGCATTTAAAAGACGCTTTTATCCAAAGGGACGTACAAGTAAATTTTTGTTATTCACACACCGACCGTGGGTCAACCATGCAAGGCGACAGCCAGCATGTCAGGAACAGGTAAGGATTAGGTGTTTTGTTCAGGGACACCTCAACACTCTGCTAGGAGCCGGGGAAATGATTCAGGCCTTCAAACGACTACAGTACATTCAATGGCTACGTGGCTTATTTACAGCCTTAGGTAGGAGTCCTTCTGCGGAAGTGGTACGTGTTGTCCTTGACATTGCAGACATATTCTGTTTATGTCAGCTGTGCATTCCTGACATTCCAAGTGGCCAACTAGCTGCAGTCGATCAATGGTGCATATCTTCTCACCGTGGTAATGTAGTAGTATGGTAATATAGGGTGATTCGCCATCGTTGGTTTTGTTTAACCCAGTCGTGGTCGTTTTCATTTGGCTAAGCTAACCCAAGACCCTGTGTTTCTCCAGAAGAGACCAGGGTGATCCCCGAGCCCCAACCCGAGGTGATCCCAGAGCCAGAACCGCTCCCTGAGCCCATTCCCCTGGTGGAGAGGCTGGTCCGCAGCCGTGGGAAGACCCCCGTCACCACCCGGACCCGGAGCAGCCAGCACAATAAGGTAAGGAACCCCCCCCCCACACACCCCTCGTCCTGGCTCCACATCACCAGGACCATGGGGATCCTGCAGACGTGGGGCCACTTGGGTCGATGGAGGGGCTAGTGATGGTGGTGTGGCAGGCATACAGCAGCGCTCCATACTGCGCTCCATGGGCATCGGTGTGCGTTTAGAGATTTTTGTCCGCTTTAAACATGGTGTTCAGATGTACTTTGCTTGTATTTACTTGAAAGTAAATTGCCTCCAAATCCATTTAGGGTGTTATCACGATACCATGAATCATTTGGCTGGAATAATTATGTCAAATTGTGGGGATTGCCATCATTTGGTCGTAAATGCATCTTCTTTGGAAGGTTTGTAATAAACAGGCAGTTTTATTACACAGAGAATGCATGTGCGCCATCCGAGGGTCATTTGCCCCAGGCTCACCTGATCGTAGATCAATAATACTCTCTTTGATACCTCTTAACCGCGTCGCCAGGGCTGGGAGCCACGGAGACACGGGACTGTGGTGGAGGGGTTTGGGGCAGAAGGGGAGGCGGGTTGTTCGGTTGCTATTGGACACGAGAAACCCCGCCCACATCCCAGCACGTGTCATCTCACCCGTGTGGAATTCTGCCACAAACGCTCAGCACATGATGGGAATTAGGGGTTTTATTATTGCTTTTCTCTTTTCTCCTTTCCAAGCTGGCACATCGTATCCATTAATAAACCCTGATTATCACAACAAGGGTTCATGGCCAGAGGAAGGGCTTCTCTTTACCCCTTCCCTTTCTTCTGGTGAAGGAGAGGTGCCCCCTCTGCTGTTGTGTTGGTGGAACAACACCTGTTGAATCACGAGGAGGAATTTTGCTACAGAGTTGCTACAGATGGCTGTGTCATGTGTACTCCTTGCTTCGGACAAGGTGTTGAAATGTCTAAGCAGGGCTTGGAGTATTGGATGTCCCTCTTTGTTGTCTGAGCAGACTAGCGATGCATCGGAGGACAGCGAGGTTCTGAACGTAAAGCGCCCGAAACGTCGGACGTCGTACCGGGTCGAGCCCGTCCACAAGCTCTCCTGTCAAACCGTAAATTCTGGTTTATTTGTTCACATTTTGGTGGTGTAGGTGCTCCAGAGCGACCTTGAATCCGGTCACAACGGGCTCCCGAGTTCTGATGCGCGGGTTTAATCTGAAACAGAAGTGCATTGACTTGATGACTTCCCCATCTGAAGTGCAATGGTTTTCCTAGTCTTATTTAGAATGACTAGACGTCCAAACGGATGGTAAGCCATCCGTTTGGATGCCATTGTTGATTTTAAAAAGTTCTTCAGACTCTTTTATGTTGTGTTTGAACACTGGTGACTCCGGTCAGATCTTTGCACAGGGGAAATCTCCTCAGCCCAGTAGAGGCTGTGTGTTTTCTGAGAATGGCTCATCATGCGCACACTGTCACTCATCATCACTGGGGGGCCTGCATGAGATGTAGGGCTCTATGTGTGTGGGTGTGGGAGTGTATGGGTAGGTGGGTGGTAAGCAGGAGTAAACGTCCTCCTTTAGAAACAGGTCTCTGTCCTGCTCTCTGGCTAATAGGGCAGTCATGTGATTCTCGGGTTTCCGATTGGTCACAGCGGTATTTCAGTTCTTCCACCAGACCCTTGGGTGCATCTGGACTTTTCAAGCTTTTACCTCCTGGATCTGTTATCTTTCTATCTGGCTGTCAGTCTGTCAACTTCATCCCCACCTACGCATACCATCGCCATCTTAATACTTCATCTCAGTACTAGTCCTTTGTCTAGACTTGAGTGTCCCTTTGACACTGCTACAGACTGGAGTCTGTAGCAAAAAGAATTAACAGGAATACCTCTCACCGACACATCATAACCTGCATCTATTTGTCCTCCTCTTTACACCTTTTATCTTCACGATCAAGTTTTTCCTGTATGGGTATATCTGTGATATGCAGACATTAAAATGAAATATGAAATATGTTTACTTACTAAATAATATTTTGCTATTTATTGGTTTTCCCTTCACAACGTTTAACAATTCTTTCTACTCGGCTTCATACTTTTCCTTGTTTGTCGTGTCATTTCTTTGATTTTCTCAAGCTCTCAGTGGTTTCAGCGCTCAGTGGTTTGTTATTTTCCTGCTCCTCAATCCCTTGTTCTGTTGCGGCCTCCCTCCCTCTGAGCAGATCGGTCCCAACAATGTGAGCCCTGTGCTCGGGGATGAGCCAGAGTCCCCCCCCCTGGTCGGTCAGGGTAGGACGGACCTCGTCTGTTCTCCGTCTCCTAGCACCCAGGTACCTCCAGGCCGGTGGGAGCTCCTCTGGGTGTTGGAATCCCCGCAAGATTAGTGTATGGATAATCATATTGGGCCATCCATGTGGTCGATAGTTTGCAGAACAAAATTGGTTTCTTAGGTCTTACTGGTGTTGTATTGATATGTGGCCGGTGGATATGCCGTCTGTTTATATGCTATGACTCACTCTTTAGGTTGGTCAAGGTCAGTTCTCACAAGTTTACCAAACTTTGTTTAGGTTTAAGTTCAGGACGAGCATTGATGTTGGCAAATCAGGGAATCCCTTTTCATTCATTTCATTTTGAGAATATTTGTATGATTTGCTGCTTCAGGGATCGTCTGACCAATCTGCCGCTTGGAGAGATAACTCTGTGGTGTTGAAAGCTCCGAGCAAACAGAAGACTCCCAACGCCAAGCCCACTGAGGTCCCATGGTCTCCCCAGCAGGTTCTCTCCCCTCTCATGCTGTCTTCATCACCTCATGGTACTTGGGTTGTGTATTAAGACTGTACTGGACATGCTCCTCCCAGGACCCGAGCAGCAGTACTGCTCCGCCTCTGCTTGAGAAAGGACCCTTTGACACGGCCTTGTTGGAGGCTGGACCGTGCATTCTTTCATTTTCACTTTTCTCTTAAAGGGATATTTCAAAATGTTGGACATTGAACCTCATTTCCAAGTGAGCCAGGGTTTTATTTATCACTGGAGTCGTTTTCGACACATTTCATTCAGTTCTTCTAGATGGGTTAGTTTGCTGGTGTGATGCTAAGGCTAGTCGTCGCGACGCATAAGCCTGCCAATAAAAACTGTCTTACCCACTCCACAGTGCCCCTGAGGCAAACGCCAGACTATCGATATAAATGTCTGTGTTGAGAATGTTAGAAATAAAACGAACCTTGCATGGCATTGCATTTTGAGGGACTTGAGTGTCTCAGCCTTAGCCTCGTACCAGCTAACTAACCCAACTAGAATAACTGAATTAAATGTGTTGAAAATGTCTCCAGTGATAAATAACACCCTGGCTCACTTGGAAATGAGATCCAATTCCGAAATATCCCTTTAGTGTTTTTAATTTATTTGCTATATTTAACGGTTTAGGTTTGTAGTTCAATGCTTTACCGGTATATTTATTATGGCTTATCTGTTCTATCAGTTTAGTTTATGACACTATTCTGAGTTGAATAGATTTTCTGTTATGGATCTGATTCACATGGGTGAAGGACTTGGTTTCTGGGTGGTTTATCTGCAGAGGTGCGTTAATGTGTGTGAAATTGGTCCCCTTTCTTTTGTTGTATTTGCGACCAATCAAGCTTAAATTCTTCCTCAGGGAGCTGAGGAAGAATGTTCTGTCTCTCTCTCTCTCTCTCTCTCTCTCTGTCTCTGTCTCTCTCTCGTTTGTCAATGTGTACACAGCTGCCTGAAGTTTGTTCAGAGGAATGGTCTCTTAATCTGTTTCCTAAACCGTTTGTATCTCGCACACATCCACAAACACGATATCCCGGGAGAAGGAGCGTACCCACGCCAATGTAGAGATGGAGAAGCAGCAGAAAATCACTCACTTCCTCCCGGACCTCAGTCCAGTCAGGAGACATGGGTGTGTGCTGGGCACTCCCAAACAATCCTTCATCAAGGTTTTTTGGTGTACTTTTTTCTTGAGTTACTGATGAACGGAGGTGTTGTGGATGAATCCCATGTGCATGCACACAGTGGGATTTTGTGGACATTTGTTTTGTTGTGTGGTGTGTTCTGGATGATCACGTGGTGAGCTCTGTGGTGTCAAATGTCATGGTAGGCGCCCTCTGGTGGTCTGACATGGCAAGTGATTTCAGTTGGAAACTACACCAGGTAATTGGGGTCGTGTGTGTGTGTTCAAGGCTGGTTTCAGAATCTTGCCCTATCACTGTATTAATGCTGGGCAGCTGCAGGGGGTCCGTGGCGTGGATGGCGGTCTGCTTCTCACTCTCGTTCTCTCCGTCTTTGGTTCAGGTGGAGAAGGTGGTGGTAGTCCAAACCCCTAGAGTCGAAGAGAGGGATGTTCTGAAGGAAGTGTTTGCCAACGACCTCAACAGTCCTACTGGAATCATGTAAGAAAACCAGTCCTTAGCCAGTGAGACCCTTCTGGAAACACATCGGCCTCTCATTTGATCTGTCTGCATACATGAATGATAATTAGATCAGTACAGTAGGATTTGTAAAGGCAGCTATAACGGCAACACTTACAAATGGAAATCACTGAAAACGTGGTGAAAAGAAATGCATTTAACACATTTAATTTGCTTTTTAGTGCCTCTTGTCGAAAGCCAATCCGTGGGGCTGCCGGTCGTCCCATCCCGCCCAGCGACTTCTGGAAGGACGAGAATCTCTTGCTTTCCCCAAAGAGCCTCTCCACCACCACCAGCACCACCAGCACATACACAGAAACCCGCCACCGGTCCCCCAACCTGCTCCTCTCCACTCCTCCCTCCACCTCCTCATCTGCCTCCAGGCTGCTCTCCACAGCTCCCCCTGCTGTCCAGACCAGAGAAGCACGTCGTGGCTTCTCCATCTGGTTGAAGCTCTTCTTACTGGTTCTGCTGGCGGCTTTCCTCTTCTTCGTCTACCAGACCATGGAGGCCGACGCGTTGAGTCCCTTCAGCCACGCGGAGACGGAGCAAACAGCCACGGAGGGAATGGCTTAGAATGGCTAAAGTTAGCTTTTATTTGTTTGTGAATCATATTCTTGGATCTAATTTTTTATTATTATCATGATATGACGGCGACTGTGGAGGGCAGCAATTTGAGCTGTACGTGGATACTTTCTGCTCTTGCTATTTTCTTTATAAAAATATATTCCAGTGTTTTTCTGCCTACTCAGTCTTGAGGATGTAAACATAAATGCTGTCAATGTGCGACTTGCTTCATGGTCTGAGTAAATGAACATGGCTCTGATCTTGTCTTGATCGCTTCGCTGACTAAGTGAGTTCAGCCGTCGATCCAACATTGCTGCCAATTCCCATTTCCTCCCATCACCTTAAGTGTAACAATAAATTGAGGGATGCTTGATTTGTTTGTTATGGGGATGAGCTATTATCTTCATGTGTTTTTCTATTGCCACAATATAACGCTTCAAAGGATTTTGAACTTTTTTTGTTTGATGCAATAGTGGGAATTTTAATTCCCAATGCATTTTTTGAATTGCATTTAACCAATATGATATTCTCATTAATTTTGAAAATTTAAAATGTTGGTCTTTATTTCTATTTTAAATATGTATACTCTACCTACAGATTATGAAATGGCTTACCAAATAAACGTTCTTGGATTAAGACGCCTGCAAGATTGGTTTTATCAAAACATTTCCCCAGTTACAGATTTAGCATGTATCACAGATTGAAAAGGTTCTCCAGAATTTCCCTCAGGAAAGCTGAATTTCCCTGGGAATAAAAAAAATATCCATATACAAAGATGCCTAACATTAAAAATTATCTAATGAAAAGTGGCATCCCATTTTGTATTAAAAAAATCTTTCTTCGCTCTGTTCAGAAAGAAACTCGGTCAACCTGACTGAATACTGTTTTTGCATTACTATATATTTTATTATCGACATGCTGTAGCTTGGGCTTGTATATCCATACACTCCTTACTCTCCGACGTTCAAATCTGTAACCTGTATTTTTCATCGCATATCTGTACATGCAGAACTTTTTTACGAGATGTTTTAATTTAATTATGAAATGGTTGGAATTATTCATATTATTGGATGCTTGTAGGGGGGATTCTTATTTCACTGTGCAAATATGTGTGGTGCTATATGGGAGATATGTAACAAAGAGGTGAGTACGGTGTAGATTTCTAAATATGCATACATATGTAATATGGTTCTTTTTTATTCTTGTTTATTAAATAAATGCATCGGATACAGTGATAAAAATCAAAGTTATTATGCGGTGGTTGGTGTATTCGTCTAGCCTCTTTTGGCCTATTCAACCTATGAGGTTCTTACATTTTTCTCTACTTGGTTTGTTCGAGAGCCGCCCCCAGCACACCGAGCCATAACATACTCAAAAGGCCATGGCCGAGTGAGTAAAAAGTAGTTCCTTAGAGCGAAATGGAATTGGTCTCGTAAAAACCAATCCCGGGGGCATCCGAAACAGATGCCCGAGCCACCTTAGCTGGCTCCTCTCGATGAGAAGGAGCAGCGGCTCTACTCTGAGCTCCTTCCGGGTGACAAAGCTCCTCACACTATCTCTAAGGGAGCGCCCCGCCAACCTGCGGAGGAAACACATTTCAGCCGCTTGTATCCGGGATCTAATTCTTTCGGTGACGACCCAAAGCTCATGACCATAGGTGAGGGTAGGAACGTAGACTGACCAGTAAATCTCTTCACCACAACAGACCGATACAGCGACCGCATTACTGCGGCCGCCGCACCGATCCGCCTGTCAATCTCACGCTGCATCCTTCCCTCAGTCGTGAACAAGACCCCGGGATACTTAAACTCCTCCACTTGAGGCAGGAGCTCTCCCCCAACCCGGAGGGAGCAAGCCACCTTTTTCCAGTCGAGAACCATGGCCTCGGACTTGGAGGTGCTGATTCTCAGCCCAGCCGCTTCACACTCGGCTGCAAACCGCCCCAGGGCACGCTGGAGGTCCTGGCTCGAAGGAGCCAACAAGACAACATCATCCGTAAAAAGGCCCGGACGAAAACCGCATTGTTCCTCCTGGATCCGAGGTTCGACTATCGACCGAATTCTCAACTCCAGCACCCTGGAATAGACTTTCCC
>JAOPJJ010107400.1:0-12318 GCA_027122795.1 Enchelyopus cimbrius
CACACACACACACACACAGCCATGATACAGTATTACAACTGTATCATGATTATTTGTTTCGCCTTTTGTTGAGCTCCATTGTTTCGAATAGACGTAAGGTGTGCGTTTTCCTATGAGGAGGAGGAGGAGGAGTAGAAAGCGGTCAGACAGCTGAAGGTCTGGGTGGATCCTCTGGGCAGGACTCCAGGTGTGGTCTACTGTGGAGCCCTGAAGAAGCCAGAAGAGGAGATGAAGGGACTGTGTGTGTGTGTGTGTGTGTGTGTGTGTTTGTGTGTGTGTGTTCGTGTGTGCGTGTGCGTGTGTGAATGCATGTCTCCATGTGTGTGGTCTCTGGGTTTATGCAGAAGCTGTCATTTAGGGAGAGGCAGGTAAGAGGCTGGGAAGTTGGTTTGGGAGGAGATGGAAGACGAGGAAGGAGCAACAAGAAAGGACTGGGAAGAGAGAGAGAGAGGGAGAGAGATGGAGACAGAGGGAATAACAGCATTCACATGTCAATTAAAATATTTTTTGGGCAAGGTTTTTCTCAATATGATCGCATGAGAGCCACAGGCAGGGCGAGAACTTCAGAGGCCTGGCGTGCTGAGGATCTGATAGCACCATTATAGGGAGGGGAGTGGATGATTAGTGTCTCCCTGAAGCCTGAAGGATTGTGGGTAAACTCTGTAGAAGGCGGTGGGTGTTCCACCATCCTGACAGACCTCTCCCCTGGCCACTCGTGATCCTGAAGGGATGTTCTTATCTCCTGAATTATCTGCTTCTTATTCTTCCTCTTTTTATTTATGATGTAACGTTGGCTCTCTCTCTACATATTTTCCAGCCTCTGCTTTCGTTGTCTTAAAATGTCATCCATTTGTAAACAAAACTGCATCTCCAAAGTATTTATAGAGGAGTTTGCTTGTGTGTCTGTTTCTAGGCACACAAACATCTATCTGTGTATATGTGTTTTCGTGTGTGTGTGTGTGTGTGTGTGTGTGTGTGTGTGTGTGTGTGTGTGTGTGTGTGTGTGTGTGTGTGTCTTTCCTTTGGATTGGATTCCAAATTTGACTATTTGGAATTATTTCCATTTGGCAGCTGGAGAATATTTTGAAAGAGTTTGCAAACAGTTACTAGATTTACAGTTAATTTAGCGTTTCGGGGAGAGAGCTACATTTCTTTTGTTTAGATTGTGTGAGAAATTATTGTAATGTGTTTACACTCACTTTCCTGTTTACGATGTGAAGAGTACGCACCCATGCTATTTGTCTGCATGCACGTGTGTGTCCGTCCGAGTGTGGCTGAGACCTGCAAACTTGACATGGTCTATTTTTCACAGCTCAGCTTATTCCCTTACAATATCACAGTTCTAAAGAAGAAATAAGGAAGGATGTGTTGGAAGGATGAGCAATGTAAATGCAGCTGTGTTGTCTAAACAGAATCAAACAAAAAAGCTCTCCTCCGACAGACAGACACATGCGCTGATGACACAGGGGCCCGGTTTATAGTGGGACACAGGGAGAGAGTGATAGAGAGAAGGAAAAAGTAAGAAATACAGAAGATAAAGTTCTGGGTGGGGGCGGGTGAGACAGAGTAAGGGTAGATACATAAATAGATGGCTAGATAGAGAGATGGATAGATCAGGATATATGGTATGACAGAAAGCGGGAGATAGCAAGAGAGGGATAGAGTGAGGTGTTAGAGAGAGACAGAGGTGATAGAGAGATTTAAGGTAAAGTGAGATAGATCCAGAAAGATGTAAAGCAAGAGAGAGAGAGGGAGAGAGGGATGGAGACAGAGGAGGTCAAAGGAGGACAGAGAGAAGACAGGGGGAGTTGCAACCAGTGAGATAATGTCTGGTTGTGGGAATGGTTGTTTAGTTGTTTGTTTGCGCGCTGCAGCAGCCGGCGGCTCCAATCTGGCCGGACAGATGGCCTGAAGTCGCCCTCACGTCCAGGTCACCAGCAGAGGAAGAAAGAGGAGGGGGGAAGGATGGTGCACTAAGGAGGAAATCACACGGTACAGAAATCGAGAGAGAGAGAGACGGGTGATTTAGGGCCGTGTCGCTGTATTTATAGAGTGAAGTCATTGTCAAGGTTCTCCTCTTACTTCGGACAACCTATTATTAAAAAGAATTCTAAGCTTTGAATAAACTGGGAAATCCCCCTGCTGGTGGGAGATAAATGAATATTACCTTGGAAAAACTTTGTACAGAGGTAGATGAAGTAAATCAATAACAGTTGGTGCACATCAACAAGTTTGGTGCATTGACATTATTGTGCCAAATACCATGTTGTATCGGTTATTTGTGAGTCAGGGTGGAGTTGTAGAGGGTGATGGTTTTTGGCAGCAAGGATTTCCTGAAGTGGATTTTGTGACAACGGATCTGGAGCAGAAAAATATGACCTTGTGGGGAAAATAGAGCAAAATAATATTGTACTTTGTTGAAAGGGGGGATTTCTAGGTTTCCAGGGACCGTCCATGTTCGTGATTATGAAGGTCAAATGTGCATCTGTGCATCTTTGTTTTACTCTTTGACCGTGCTAGATAACAAAGGAGAACGGAGGTCTGTGGAGGATCCTGGGCTTGCTCAGAGACACTACGGCAGGGTGAATCGAGGGGAAGATGGGGAAGGGGGGTGCGCCTTGAACCTAAAGCACCCTCCTCTCTCAGAAGAACAATGCTGCTTGGTGTTTCTTTTGGTTTCCTTTGAGACAAAGCATGGACGCTCTTGTGGAAATTCTAAATAATACTATTAGCTGGCTAGGTCAGCACATATCTAACAATAAAGGCAACAATAAAACCACAGTGGAATATTTAGCAGTTGCTTTTATTGAAATAGACGTCCAGTGAATGAGATCCATGTTTTTCAAAGGAGCAGGCATATGAGATAGGGATATGTACACTGGGATCAAACCCGGTTCTTCGTGTGTTGAGCCCCCGTAGCCCCCTCTCAGACGCAGCCCGGCGTGTTATTTCATGAAGTCATGCGACTCGTCTCAACATTGAAACTGGAGAACTTGATAATAAACATCTGCGAGCTCTCGGTATATCTGGAGCTTAATTCAAATCAGTCAGATGATACACCGCTGTGTAGGGGGGGTCCCGCTCTCACCAGCAGACGCAGGGAGGTTATGGTGGGGCTCAGGAAGTCTGGCTGAGGAGAGGAAAATGTCTGACCCTAAAATCAAAGATCGAAATGACAACCTTTTAACATGGAGACACCAACAAACACAGACACGCATAGATTTGTCGATATACGTTATGAACATGTTTGTTTTGCTGTTGGTGAAGTCATGTTATCACCTTAAGACAAAGAGCAGACTTTATTGTTCTTATAATGTTCTGTGATGTCTTGATGTGTTTTTGTCTGAGTGCATCTGTTGTTGTGTGTGTCTGTGCCTGTGTGTGCATGTGTGTATCTATGTGCATGTTAGTAAGTCAGTGTGTGTGTGTGTGTGTGTGTGTGTGTGCATGCATGTGTTTATCTATGTATATGTGAGAAGGTCAGTGTGTGTGTGTGTGTGTGGGTGTGCGTGTGCGTGTGTGAGAGAGATCAAATCAGAACCTAATACAGTGGGGCTTCCTTAGAGTTAACACATGGTTACCCTGCAGAGCCGAGGTGTTTATATTGGGGGAGATAATGTCCACGAGACAGCAGGTAAGACCCGAGCCTGTTGACCTCTATAGACCGGTCCTCAGGTCTACCTCTGCAAAGTACAAGCAATATGGACTGTATATACAAACACATATAACATAATACCTTTAATAGTGCAAGTTCATGTGACTGTGACTCACACTGACTCTCATTCAGTGTGAGAGTCTTTGGCTTATTCTGAATTTCCCTTCTGGGTTCCCTGAAGCATTATCCTATCTAATTCCCAAATTCCTCCTGATTTTCCCCTCAGCTGGCCCACGAGAGGGCTGTGTGCGTTTGGCTGCGTCTCTGGGTGACATTGTGTGTACTGGGGGTTGAAGTGTGGTTTTGCGTTGGACGGCGTAGCGTTCAGGTCCTCTGTGTTGAGTGAGCGGTGTTTACAGCCATGGAGTAAACATATAGAGCTCAGCTTATCTCCAGCCTTTTTGATGAGAGGTTTATATTGAAGTTGGAGAGCACGCCATGGAATGTCCCAGCTGTGAGCGTGAGTGTGTGTGTGTTACTGTGTCAGTATGTGTCAGTGTGTGTGTGTGTTTGTTTGAGTGTGTTTGTGTGTGTGCGTCTGCGTGTGTGTGTTTGTGTGTGTGTGGGTGGGGGTTGCGAAGGCGCATTTTTACAAAGTATGAAAGCGTTTTGTAATAGCCAATTTAGCATCACCACACTAGACAAACAAACGGTCATATTCCAATCACGATCATGCACACAATCATAGTCCTAATCACACGGTTTGAACCTAAGTGCCTTCTGCAGGAATGGCGGTTTGTACGGTATGTGTCCTGCACAAAAAGGCTATGATGAACGCTGTTATGACTTTGGCTATTTGTCTCTACGGTGCTATGTGGACCGACGTGCGTCCCTTAGCAATGCGTACGATCGCTACGAGCCAATTGTACATGTATGTGTGTGTGTGTGAGTGTCTGTGTGTGTGATGCAGAAAACCGTAATATGCCATCACAGGGTAAACTGGATCTTCTTCGGATGGATGTGTGTATTAGCTGTTAGCCCCTGCAAACTCACATCACTCATTGTGTACTAGTGTGGTCATGTGGCACTAGTGATACACAAAGAGAATCTGAATTTCCAATGATGTTCAGTGATACATGCTGATAGCAGTAATGCAAATAAATAGAACATGTTTTGGTAATGTGGTAAATCTGTACTGTGGTGCAACCTGTTATGGAATTTGTATAAGCTATAGGATTAAAGAGATGGAGAACTTTGATGACTTATGAGTTTAATAGAGTTTATTAACAAGAAGCTTGATCAAGGAGTGCGAGAGCCGCCCGCACACATGGTGCCAGCCACTACCGTTCTGAGGAGGATCTCAACAATAGGTGTCTATATCCTCCTAACCCGCTGTCCAGATAAGGAGGCCTTCGGCCGAATGAGGTGAAGGTATAAGTGATTTGTATAAGCGAGGGATGTCTAATCTCTCACAGAGGGACTCGATGTCCCTCTCCCACGTCAAGAGAGTACTGTAGGTCATGTTGACCAGATATGGTTAATCTATGGATTAGACAAATATCACACTATTAAGAAGGACTTTTCCTTCACACAACCAACCATGATTTCGGAACAATATCAGGTCAGTTTCCAACGGCAACCAGTACAGAGGCCAACATCCTGTCAATCATTCTTCATCAAATTCCTTTTCATAATTGGACTCGACAACCAATCAGAGGCCGGGGCTGGTCGTCCATCATTCAGACGGACAGAAACACACAAACACAATGAACCCGATGGGGAGCTCAATAGCCGCTCATAAAGGGGAGAGCAGGATGAAACGAACGCTTGAGAGATAAGGTCGGCAGACAAGGGGGTCATCCAGACCCCTGAGTGCCCAGCGGGGTGGGGGGGTGGGGGGGAACGAGGAACAAGAGCCATGAGCCGTGAGTCCGATCCCCGAAGAGACCCACGCAGCGTTTCCTGTTATCATGAGCTCCCCTCGCCTCTGCCCTGTTTTGTGAAACACCAATCAAAACTCGATCCTGTTTTTTTTCAGATCCCCGCCCCCTCATCCCCCCACCCCCTCTCCTCCCACGCTGTGGTCCTCCATCTCCTATTATACGGCTGGCCACACTCACAACAACACCTTCATGTTATCTGAAAGGGTTGTGTTCCATTGTGGCTTAATGTCGGTCTCCCCTTCTCTCTCTCTCTCTCTCTCTCTCTCCCCCCTTCTCTCTCTCGCGCGCTCTTTCTCTCTCTCTTCTTATAATTTATAATGCATTATATAATAATGTCGTTCTTCTCGTAACTTCAATATCTAAAGAATACTATGAATTGTAAAAACTGGGAATAAGATCAATAACTGGGAATAAAGTTTTGTTGACAACTCGAAAAAAAAAACATCCTCCTATATTTGCCTCCCTTTCTCTCTTCCTGTCTGTTGCTGTCTCGCCGTTCCTCTCTCCCACTCTCCAGTCAACATGAAGAACTTCTGTCACCTGCTGAGGAACCATGAAAAGTAGAACAGAGCGAATGCCCCGATGCGGTCCCAGATGTGTACACGTCCACTATCGCGGCGCGTAGACGCTTGCAGACGCTTAGCCCATCTCGCGGTCGCCGCTTGTGGGCGTGTCTTGGCTGAAATCAGTTGCCGCTTGTAGGCTTGTAGTTTAAACTGTATAGCCAGGTATATTTTATTTGATCAAAATCATAAAATAAATCATCATCACGAAAAAATCCGAGGTATAAGAGGTAGCCTATAATAACCAATGCAAACAAGTTAAACATATTTTCATGAAATATGCAATGCTATCTTAAAAACCAACATAAATCTGTGTTGGTTTAAGTTGTCACCAAGGTCGTCTTTTTTAGCTTCTTAGCTTATTTATCATTCTAAACCAACCAAAAGTCTTCCCGTTACGGTAGGACCCAAAAGAGACGAGTTTCACTGGCTATCATTTCATTGGCTAACCGCCTCGCGTTAAACGGATTCATTTGCATAAAGTTGAGCAGAGCCCAACTTCTCGACGCGCCGCCTCTGTTCGAATGGCCACGCCGCCTTCCCAAGGTGCATTGCGGAAGCGTAAACCACGCCTCGCCGCTCTCCATAGGAAATCATTGGGCTATACGCGGCGCGTTGGGCTTTGCCGTGATTGTGGACGCGTACCGTGGTGGCTCCGTCGCCAGTGACGCCGCGCCGCGTAGGCCTATGTCGTCATGTTGATTTACGAACATTGAATCCATGTGCCGCCATTAATGAAATCAAAATTTAAAAATCAAACCATGCACATTTCAATGTGATGCAGCAACATTTCCGGGCACTATGACAACATAAATATTTTGGGTTTGTGTGGGGTTTCTTTCTGCAAACAGCACTGGATTGGATTGCAGCATTGGAATGATCGTTTTGAATTTGCTGTGAGATTTGCTCGCAACGTGAGGCAGGTCAGGCACGAGGTCAGAGCAGCACTTTACAGATACTAGAAGTGTCGGCTGACACATTCACAGTGGAATCTCTCTGGGAGGGGGAAGCAAAATTGAGCAGGATTCGCCTGCTTTTATTTACGGAGACAAAACTCAGACAGAAACAAGCAGAAACACTGAATCACTGACTTCCTTGCGATCCACACACACACACAGACACACACATATGCATGCGCAAACACACCGCATGTGCACGATCACACACACATGCACACAGAGCATCTCAAACTAATAAACTCCCACATGAGGAGGCAAGAAACTGCAAGTTCAGCTCACATGTTAGTGACTCATGTGTGTGTGTGTGTGTGTATGTGAGAGAACCCATGTCTGGAAAGCAGCCTGTGGAGAAAGGCAGTGGGGTCCACCATGACCCCCTCGGACCCATGAACGGTGTAGCAGTTAAACAGCGTGACAACGATCCGTCTGTCTATGGACAAAGAATTAAAATGGTAAAAAAATATTTTGCAAGAATAGAAGGATGAATTGATGGATGATTCCTGAGTGGTGCTTTATCAGAGATGGGGAGAGAGAGAGAGAGAGACAGAGAGAGATGGAGAGACAGCTGAACCTATTCCTTACGGGATGAGATATGAGTCACAGATCCACACGTCCAGCTGTCAGGACGGCAGTGAAACATTGAGGAGAAGTAGCTGAGATGTTTTGCTTGGAATCCAAGCTGTTGGACCACTGGAAGCGCATGGGCTGGAGACGAGGAGAACAAGAGAGAGGGAGAGATTTAATATTTCCCTGGAAAACAGGTGAAATATGGCCCGGGTCTAGCTTCTCCATACCAAATATAATGAAATCAGAAAAAAAGACATTTTCCAAACCTCCAAAATTACCAGATCCAGAAAGTCCTAGTTGGTGAAAAACAAACTCCAGTCCAGCTGGTGGGAGAGGTCTGTGTCAGCTGGTCACACGGGGGAAATGTTTCCTCTTGAGGGAATGAAAAGCATTCATATAGACATAGATCTACAAGTCTTTCATTTATTATTTATTTTCAATATGGATGAGTGTATTCTAATTTTAGGACTTAAATTATGCATTCATATGGGAGTGAAAAGCTGTATGCTATTCAGTTTTTCAACATTGCATGTTAGTTTGATTATTGTCGTAAAATTCTTCTCGACTATGGAAGTAATTAGCTATTTGCATGCTAGCTTTGTGAAAGCTATAGTGGTTCCTCCACAGCAAAGGAGCAGAGGAGAGAAGGGAGGAGATGGTGGGAATGTTTGGGCTGTAGTTTATTCCTATTGTTGTTGGCTAACTTGTTGCACATTTTACTTTCAGCACTCACAAGACATTGCAGTTACAAGTTATCGCGCTCTTTTTTCCCGCTGGTGTTATACAACCAGCGGGAATTCAGAGCCTGGTCTTGTGGCGCCGTTGCAGGATTAATCAGAGGCCGGTTTCATTGCTAAATGTTTTGGTTTCCAAGTTCCCATGGTTATTAACTCCTGGCCATCACCTCCCCTTATGCTTATCAGTGAACACGCCTGCTTCCCATCACTCCACCATTAAGGAAATAAAAGGCTGTCAAAAGCACTGTTTTCCTGAGTTTGCCCTGAAATAACCCCCATTTATAAACATAGGCAATAAATTACAATGGGATCTATTATGATTGAATAGCTGTAGTATTTGATTGCTATCATTATGTACGTTTCAACTCTTGCAGCACTTGCTAATATACAATAAAATGGCAAAATTGTAATAATTTCAATGTGTGTTGGGACAATATGTTGATCCATGCAGCAAGAACTTAATGTTGAAATAATTGATCCATGCAGCTTAGAACGTAATGTTGAAATAATTGATCCATGCAGGCAAGATCTTAATGTTGAAATAATTGATCCATGCAGCTCAGATCTTGCTGTTGAAATAACACTGTTCAGCATTGTGTAATGCTGTGTATTGTGTGAACATGCAATATAGTAAGATTGCATATGAAGTGTGTTTTTGAGTGTGTGTGTGTGTGTGTGTGTGTGTGTGTGTGTGTGTGTATTTCTATTTGCACACGAATGTTGTTGAAATGATCAGTCCGGATGTGGTGGGATACACATAAGCGAAAGGAAGGGGCTTCCTAACAGAATTCTTTCATTGTCATTGCAGTGTACAACGAAATTCAAGCAGCATCCATTGTACAAACAACATTGAAGAGTAAAAAATGAAAAAATATAAATAAAATAAATAAAATATAAATATAAAAGTACCAGTGATGTAGCCAACTGAATAAGGCTGCTTGTTACCCTGAGCAGCTGGGTATTTTTTCAAGCAAAAAGGCTTCTTCGGCAATGTTTTAAAGTTGAACCGCCTCACACGCATCATGTTTGTGTTGTGTGGGTTTAAACCCCAGTGCTGTCATGTGATCCATGAAACCTTCATTCATGCTTTTTCCGGTCTTGGGTTGAGTTTGCTCCCCCTTCCGTTTTGCACTTTTTTTTCTCAGACTTGGTGTTCCTTGCTCTCCGGTTCTTCGGTACCCAGGGAATGATGGGGAACGGTCACTTGCTTGACATTTTTATCGTTTCGCACATTGGATTTTCATCAATCCGCATCGGTGACTGCTAATTGAATTTGGTCTGGTCTGACTTCACATGAATGAGGTAGGCGAGATTGGAACGATTGACAACTGTTTAATCGGTTATATAATATCATTATTCGATTTTTTTTGCATTGTTTTTCATATATTTGATCTATTCGTCAGCTTAGGTAGTATCACAGTGTACATATCTGCTTTCGATAGAACTTCATGTTGAGCCAATTGGCTCAACTTGGAGGTCAGTAAGTGTGATTTGCTTATCCCACTCATTGCTCTTGGTATCTTATTTTCCAAATGTAGAACAAACATGATTTGTTTTCGAAGTTTTGATAACACAACATAACATCATTTGTAAATATTTATCTCAAAGATCCCAAAATACTTACAATCGGTTTTCAAAAAGAGGCGCAATATTATCCAAATAACGATTGTGCGCCCTCTGCTGGCTGTGTATGCACAACGCAGAGTAGAAGGGGAAATAATACTCTGTGTCGCTCTCTCTCAGCATCATGCCCCCCCTACATCTCCTCTGCCTGCTCCTCTGCATGGCTCCCTCCTCCTCCTTGGAGGCCTCTCAAACCCCAGAGGACCATAACACGATCGGGGGCCGCACACCACCACTATTGAAGCAAATCCTACCAGTGGTGCTGGATCGATACACCGAGACCCTTGTTCCACCTGCCTTCAGAGGCCACGTCGGCCCGCGTGCAGACCCCCGGCACGGCCCGGCGACGCTGTGCGGCATCGAGTGCCAGAGGGCCCTGCCGCCCTTGGACCGGGCCGAGCAGGAGAGGATTCTGGGATACGAGACGGTGCACGAGAACGGCACGCGCACCAGGACCCGGGTCTCCCTGAGGGGCTTCGCCGACGGCCCACCCCAGCGTCCGGCGCCCATGCCCCAGCGCAGGAAGCGGCAGGTCTTTGGGCCCGACGGGCGCTTTGTGATCGCCGACTCGCACTTCGCCACCAGCTACCCGTTTGCAGCGGCGGCGCGCCTCTCCACCGGCTGCTCCGGCGTCCTGGTGTCCCCCCGGCACGTGCTGACGGCCGCGCACTGCGTGCACGACGGGACGGACTACCTGGAGGGAGTCCCCGGCCTCAGGGTGGGGCTGCTCCAGCTGAAAACCAAGAGAGGGAGAGGAGGAGGAGGAGGAGGAGGGAGGAGGAGAGGCAAAGGAGGGGAGACCCCGTCAGAGGAGGAGGAGGAGGAGGAGCACAACTCCGTCGACCCGGTGGAGCCCGTCACCGCCGACAGGCCCCGGGGTGGGAGAGGGAGGCACTCGAGAAGGAGAGGGAGGAGGGAGAGGGGGGAGGCAGACGAGACGAAAGTGAAGGAAGGAGTGAGCGGGGAAGGGGGCGGTCGCGGTCGTCGTCGTCAGCGGCGCACGGCACCGGTAAAGCGCCCGGCGTTCCGCTGGTCTCGGGTCAAGCGAACCCACGTCCCCGCCGGTTGGATCCAGACGGACGCCTTAAACAACGAAAACCCCCAAATCAACCAATCGCTGTCCGCCGACTACGACTACGCCCTCCTGGAGCTGAAGCGGCCGGTCAAACAGAGGCCCATGGCGCTGGGCGTGGCACCCAACGACAAGCCCCTGGCCCGGATCCACTTCTCGGGCTACGACCTGGAGGGCGCCCCCTCGGACGGAGGCGAGAAGGTGGTCTACCGCTTCTGCACCGTGGCCCAGGAGTCGGACGATCTCATCTATCAGCACTGCGACGCCCAGCAGGGAGCGACGGGCGCCGGGGTCTACATCCGTGCCAGGCAGGAAGTCGATGTCGACGATGGTGGGAAGGGGAGGTGGCGGCGGAAGGTGATCGGTGTTTTCTCAGGCCACCGGTGGGTGGAGATGGAGGGCAGCGGGCAGAGGGACTTTAACGTGGCGGTGAGGATCACGCCCGCCAAATACGCCCAGATATGTCACTGGATCCACGGTGATCCCAGCCGCTGTGAGGCGCTTTGAGTTGTGCATGGTCATCTAATCTCGCTGGAGAACTGGAAGGAAACGTCTGAACTAACTTTTTGTCTACTGACCAAATCTATCCGTTGGTGTTCACAGATGATAAGACCAAATCCATTCTGCAATAATCCTTCCTCTTCCCTTGAAGTCCTTGCAGAGAAGAATGTATAAGATAACGATAGTTTAAGTCTTAAATAGCAGGCCTAATTTTCTCACTTCAGCGTTGAAACTTACTAAGGAATCAACTTTAAATTATTCCTTTACGTAGAAAACAACATAACTGCAAGATAATACACATGTGTAGCTGGTGCTAGCCTTTCGCCGTCTCATGGTGCTCCTTGTGAATCTTGATAAATAAATATAGGCAGGGTCATTGTCCATTTGTGCACATTGTCAAATATTGAATTTGTTTGTAACCGATGATATATCTAAAGCATCAAATGATATTGTCTCCTAGGAAACGTTTGTTCAGAGCAGCAGTTGAAGGAGTCTCTTATGTGGTATACGTTATACTTGACGATAGGTGACAATGACGATGATGTCAGACTGACACTGACTTTAGTTTCCCTTCTATTATAGCTCTCCTTTTTATCACAATAGTAGCTATATACCATATTAGCAGTAGCAATAGCATGAATAGTAACCGTATGAACCTGACTATGCAAGAGGAAGATAAGTGATGAGGCGTGGAACTATTTTATTGGATCAGTGTAGTTTGTCTTTTATTGCATCACATTTGGACTCACATGCAAGTG
>JAOPJJ010107416.1:0-12315 GCA_027122795.1 Enchelyopus cimbrius
AGAGAGAGAGAGAGAGAGAGAGAGAGAGAGAGAGAGAGAGAGAGAGAGAGAGAGAGACAGAGAGAGAGACAGAGAGACAGACAGACAGACAGACAGACAGACAGACAGGGGGTGAGGCAGGCAGAGAGACTAAATTAGACCCACACATAAATATCTAAAGGTGATCTAAAGGTAGGGCAGGTGATCTTAAGGTAGGGCATCACCTTCTAGTAACCTCCATAGAATACTGAGTGAGAAGTCTGTGTCTCACACACACGTTCACACATACATACACACACACACACACACACACGAGACTGTGGAGCCCATCCTGGTGAAAGCCCCTCACATCCTTCCTGTCTCTAGGAAGGGACAGGGGAGACAGGAGAGGCTGCGGAGTGACACATCTGGCCCAGGGTGCGTTGACCCCAGCCCCCCCCAGGGGGAGGGTTCAACCGGGGGTGAGACCTCAACGGATCTACAATTGGCCGAAAGACCCCCGTCCCTCCCCTCAATTAGTTAATGTGAATTCATGCGTGTGTTTGTGTGCGTGGGGTTGCATTTGTGCATGTGTGAGTGCATTTGTGTTGGGGGTAGTGTGTGTGTGTGTGTGTGTGTGTGCGTAGATGCGTGCGAGTTGGCCACTCTCCCCTGTAGGTCTGTCAGTTAGCGGAAGTACGCCTATTCTACTTCTGCATAGCAACAGCTAGTGGATAGGTGGTTAGGTGGTACAAAAACAATGAGACAGGTTAAGGCGTTAGCCATGGGGTTTTAACGGTTGCAAACCACATAGTTCATTTGGCAGCAGAAATTATCTAAAGGGTACCCTATTCCGACAGCGAAAAACAAGGATGCCATAGTTCTAGTTTGCCATACTAGAAATAGTACAACAGCATCTGAGTCTCAGCTCTCAGGCGGTTGATCCTTTACTCCCCCATCCAATCCCTGCAGTGTTTAATCAGCAGCCGAGACAAATAAGCTAACTGTGGTGTTAAAAAAAAGCCAAGAAACCTACATCCAGGGACATTAACCACAAGCCAATGGACTCCAGCAGGAGAATGAACAACCGGTCGACTTGTGAATGTTTCAACAAGGTCAGGTTGGCACCACAAACAGAACCGGATGATTGTTCCTTTGGAAACAAACAGGCCTATTGTGCATTTGCTGCCAGCGACTCCGGAGCTAGAGTCCCGTTTAGTTGCATTACAGAGATTACAGATGTGCACGTGTGAACGTTGTGCATGTGTGAACAAGTGCACGTGGGAACAGAGTGCACGTGTGAATGCGCGGCTGGGGAAACATGCACGAAATCCCAGGTGTACCATATTGGGCTGCCTAGTGCCTATTAGCAAAAAGTATGTTCTGCATAAACAGTGGACAGGCCTGTCTACTGAACGATGTATAGATATAACACAAGATTATGAATGAATGACCTTTATTTATATAGCACAACTTCACATCACGAATGCACAGAATGCTTTACAACAGTGGTGTAGATCAGAAAAAAGCATTCAATATCTAAAAACAGTTAAATAAATTAAAAACACACAGGAAACACGTGACAGCAAGAACAAGGAATGCCTATTGTGATTAAAAGCATATGCAAGTTTAAACAGCCCTTATACAGCCCAATAATAGCTACTATCAAATCATTAACTTCTCCAGAACAATTTGCTCTTTGTCAAAGAGAGGGGGGGGGGGGCGCTAACCAATAGATTTACGTCTTTGGTCCAGTGCGTCTCCAATATGTGAAAGACTACTGCAGTGCAGACAAACGCATACACAATTCATGTCAGCGCAAAGAAAACAAGCAACACATCTGGCTGGTTATATATATATTTATAACCCAGAATTTAACTACCGTACAGTCTGGTGACCACAGCAGTACACAAACCACAGGTCTCCTGTAGGAAACCGGGACAGAGCCAAGACAGATTCAAAATGTACCCCAAGAGACTTCACATGTATACATATGCAGCGGTGGACTAATGTGCATACTGGGCCTTTGAAGCTCCGAGGGCATGGGCCTTGTGGCCACAGTCATTCGCTTGTGGTGAAGGCAGACGAAAGCGTTCATGCTGTGGGTCAGCCACAGGGTTGTGTGTTGCCTGATGTGGAAATGCAGCTACTGTTTTAAGGTTTGAGTCCAAAAAATTATGTTTTGGGAAGATCTGTGGCTCCACCAGCTAGCGCACCGACAACAACAGCAGTAGTAGTAGAACCACCGGTTTGATTCCGACCTGCGGTCCTAAACTACATTCATTGTATCATCATTCCCTCTGTCTTACAACTCACTTTCCTGGCAGACGTCTCTATTCTGTCCATAACATTTCCCAAAAGTCCAAACTAATTAAAAGATGGGCATATATATGAGCCTACTATTGCATTGCAGGATGCCATTACTTCAGATCATCAACGTTGATTCTGTTTGTTATTGGAACGGCTGAAAGATTGCACTCAAAACAAAGTGAAAACAGAGCGTCGTTCCTCTGCTTCCACGTCTCTCCGTCCCTGATCCTCTCTCAGCAGAACATCTCTCTCCCCTGCAAGACCAGAACCAATATGGATCTGGGATGTGGTTTTGTTCCCTTTCCCTTCCTGCGTCATGACCACACAGTCCATCACAGGTCATCAAAGCGTGGACTAAAAGGTGGGTGGATAGATCGTCAGATACATTTATTTTTATGTAGCAATTAAACAGTGAATGCCTACAACTGAGGCAGATACAATCTGAGGAATATAATTTTCCTACAAAGCCACGTCATCAAGCAGGCAAGGGGTGATACTTTCGGTTCAATAAAAGAATACAGTTTGAGCCAGTAGAATTGATTACTTATCGAGAGTGAATGATGATCAAAGTCCGTAAAGGCATCAGGAAATGCCTGAAGCGGTAAATGCAAGACTGCAACGTAATGTGCTTACTGCTTGGCATTCGGTTGGTGCAGTCATTCCTTCTGAAGGTGATCATTAAGTCACTGAATGCTGCTCCTATAGTACAAAGACCAGAAAAATGAGGTTGCAACAATATCTTTAAGTTAGGGAAGTGAAGGTTCTAATGGTTGCAAATGTATGCTATGTACAGTATATAAAAGGAGTGAAGCATATGTTCTGATAAACCTGGTTGTCTCAAAATAGCCCAATGCTTTTTGGCTTTTAAAATACCCCAATGTATTTTGTATTTTCGAAAAGCTTTTCGGTATTTTTAAATAGGGCAGTGCTTTTGGGGCTTTTAAAATAGCTTGATGCCTTTTGGCCTTTCTAAATAGCTCAATGCTTTTTGTATCAGTAAGATGGCCCGACGCATTCTAAACTGACAGCCTGGCACACTCAAAACGTAATGGATGGGAAATGGAATCATCCATTGATTACTGGCATCATACCGTCTATTCCTATACAGGGGTCAGGTAAGGGGAAATAGGCATTGATATCGATTATGATCTGCTGGAGTTTCAGGTATCGGTTTGAGACCATACATAAAGGGTTTAGTAAGTTCCCCTTCAAATACACCCTCAACTATTGAAAAGATGCAGCCTAAATTCTTGCTATTTTCTGATATCAATACAAGCAAAACTATCTAACATTTTCGACCTCGATGGATGCCGGATGGACACAATAAAACAGTATTGTATCCAAGCATCAAGCAGAACTTTTGGTGCAGGCAGTCTATACAGTTATTTGTGGTGAAACTATGCGTGTAGACTGTTTAAAATACCACACTGCAAACCTTTTATATTGACCCGATGTGTTGGAGAGGTTCCCTCTGGGACACATAGTGACCCAAAATATCTTCTGTTTGAGAGTCTTCAAGAAAACCACATGTGCAAGAGGGATTTGATGGTTTAAAGATGGCCTATTAACACCTATTATACAGTGTGTGGGGGGTCTCTTTGTAAAGACTGTCTGGACCATGGTCTGCCTTTTTATCTATACCTTAGCTACAAATACAGATGTATTCATATTTGCCATTTACAGTTAGTTCTTTTGGGGAGTACTTGAACATTTCTAAATATGTGCTGCATTTCTATTTTGTAATTCTGCAACTCCCAGAGTATCGCTTGGGCATAGCTACATAGTGGAACACGTCATCCAAGAGTGTGTAGGAGGAGGTGTTTGAAGACAGGGAAACATACAGTATGTCAGCCTGGTGTAAACCTCCCACAAGGTCAACCGAGGGCCTCCCTTTGTTGGCGCTGGTGGGTTCATGAAGATGAGGTCATCAAATGCCAAACCCTGATCCCTTCGGAACAGGCAACCAGGCTTCAACATAGAGTGTTTGACATTATGAATTTTGACATTTGTAATTATGAGACCCGATTCACCCTATTGGGATACTGTTTTTGATAGAAATTCTACCATGAATGAAAATAAAGTTTTACAGTTTTACTTTTGCATTTAAATGAACAAGAGAAGAATCATTGAGTCACCATTGACCTTGTGAACTTAATGGCAATCGTGTGGCCTGTGTCAGGGTTGTGTTAACTAGCGAGGATAACACTCATAACGCTGGCATTTACAATGGAAGAGCATGACAATGCTTGACCTACATGCCAGACCATAAGACCAAACACAAAACTGGACTCGTAAAGAAACAATAGGCTTTCACAGTACCCAGGCTATATATGCCCTGCTTAAATACAGCTTACTACTCAATACTGGTCATTATATAAAAGATGCATACAATGCAGATGCATGTCTTTCTCCTTTGTAGCTCAACAACCAGTTCTGCTCCCCCCCCCAACTGAACCATAAATGACAACATAAAGGTGCAACTTCAATGCTAGGGACCAACATTTTTTTTAAGTTAAATTGGACTGCAATAACAAATGTCTGTCACTCACTCAAGACAAGTTAAACCAAAAACTACACATTATTTTGACCACCACTTAAAATACCAAATAATATAGATAACAGAAATGAAGCTGATTCACCAAAGTGGGCATTACTTGGTCAGTGTTGCCTGTCATTCTAAAAAGGCAGAGAGGTCCTCCTCTGAATGTTTCATTGGAGCAAAAGTGACATGTGACAAGAGGGTGTGTCCGAGAGAGCGGGGGTGTGGGTGTGTGTGTGTGTGTGTGTGTGTGGGGGGTGGGGGTGGCGGGAGGGGTGTGTTGGTGGAGTTTTGCCCTAATATGGGCACAGACAGGAAAGGGTGTATGCATGCATGCATGTGTAGGGTTTGTGTGGAGTACTAGGGGCAGACCGTAGAGGAAAGGGAACCTGCCCAGCATTACAACAGTAGCCTGGCTTAACCCTGCGGGCCAAGCCACACATAGCTTGTAGATCAAATATCACTGCAGTTTACTACTGCCACCACTACCACTGGTAACTTTATGGTCAGCGCTTTGGCTCACAAACGTCGGGGAAACGGATGTGAGCCATGTCCACAGCAGGAGAATCCACTATTCATGGTCCAAAACAAAACACTGCTACCTACTGCAAGCAGGCATATATGCAGTCTCTCACTCTCTGTATCCAACACTCCCTTGCAGAGGCAGCGACCCACTCCAGTTAGCTGAATGCAATCCCCCCCCCCACACACACACACACCCACATACACACACTCTGTGTCTGGCGTGTGAAGAAGCAGCCAGCTGAGTCTACACTACTCTCTACTACAAACCTCCCACTGTACCCAAAAACACATCAGGACACTGGTCACAACATGTGGTCACTGGTGGTCCAGAGGACAAGACACAGAGCCGAAAGAGGAGAGAAAAGACAGAATATGATGTTGGAGTGGGTAAACAAAAGAAACAGCTGTTGATTAGGTTTATTGTCCCTTTAGAAAATATTGGATATGGTCATGGAGATGCAAGGAAATGCAAATGAAAGTGAAGAGACTTCCATCACTGATGAGAGGTGATCAAAACAGGGGAAAGTCATGGTCAGATGAAAGTCTTTATACTGGAAGCAGTCAGAGACAGAATAACAGACCGTGTGACTTCCATCGTCTCTCAGGCTTCCAGACACATATTCCGTCCAAGCGACATGCTGCTAAATCCTAAACAGTGCCAACACTCAACGACAACAAAGGAGAATAAAAACAACAAGAAAGCAGAAGGGAGGGAGGGAGGGAAAAGGAGCGAGGGAGTCTGGAATTCACAGAGGAGGAAGGGGAGAATTCCTCCTCCGGCCGTCCTTCAATGGCGCGTCTGTTCGCCGCGGCTCGCCGTGTCCAACAGACGGCATTCACAAAAGACGCCGTGTCCCATGCTCTGCAGAGTCTGGTGAGGAGTCAAGGGTGAGAAGGAGAAGCAATGCAACCGCAAGTTTTGCTCTCCCTCCCTCTTTCGGTTTCTCTCCCTCTCCGTCTCAATCCATCTCCTTGTGTCTTCATTCTCATTCTCTCTGCCCCCCCTCTATCTCCTTATTCCTTTATTCTTCTTATTCTGTTGCCCTCTCTTTCCCCCATTCTTTATCACCCACTGCCTCCCATGCTCCCCTTAAATCTCCCTCCCGTTCTCTCTCACACTCCCTCCCTCCCCAATGCGGGGGCAGCCAAGCGAGCAAACTGTTGTTATCAGCAACGTGCTAAAACCACAGGATGCGGTTTAGCCTCAAGCTACCTGCACATACATGCCAAAAAGTAAGCCAACGCTAAACTACAACTGAATTCAACCTGAATCCTGGAATGAAAAACTGACTGAAGTGCTTAAGTACTAGCAGACTCATTCATTTAAATCCTCCGTCTTTACTGATCTGCCATGTTTAATTGGAATTTGTCTTCTTTATACGTGTGGTACAGCTTAATGTGTCAACAGATATTTTCTTTTTTCCAAACTTTTGCATGACCCATTCCACGTCAACAAACATACGAGAGGAACTGAATCCGCTGCCCAACAATCAGAAAGGCTCTCTAGTTCTCTGTTTTCAGATAGTGTGATGTCACTTAATGTGAAGTGAATGTACATCCCACAATTCTGCACCTGCTGAAAACCAAAACCATACGGGCCACTCAGTAGCCAGAGAGTGAGTGTTGGCCAGCTATGGCCCTGGGCCGCAGACAGGATCCGTTTGCCAGCTGTGGCAAGAGCCAAGCTAGATGGAGGGCAACGCTAACAGGCAGCTAACTGGCTTATCAACGAGGCTAAACATCACAATGAAAGATCACTTATAGCACTGAGCAAGTGCTAAGTGCTGCTTATGTTTAAAGCAAGACCCATAGCCCAGTCTGACCACTCAACATATTCTTATAGCTTAGAACAATCTGTAACAGTTGAAATAGGTGACACCATGCCATCATTTATAGCATTGTGTGCCAACGGCATTAAGGACCTGCTGCACATTGTGGTGTGCGAATAGCATAAAGGTCAAGCAAGCTAGTGTGGAAGACCTCCAACAACAACAGTTGGCGTGTGGACCTTTGATTTGTAGCACAAACAATTTTCTTAAGGCCTTCCGAGGTTTCCCATAGCCTGAAAAGGGGGCTTATGCTGCAGGCAATCTTGCGTAAATAGTCTATACCAGCGAGACCGACAGAGACACAGTCAGACAGACAGACAGACGAGAAGGGTGTGGTAGAGAGAATGGGCTGAGGAGGATCGATAGGCCAGATGGCATGGGTTTTTCATCCTGTAGGGCCGTGCTCAGGTTTCAAAAGAACATTGGAGCACTTATCAGCTGCCACGAGACTTTGAGGGGTTGCACAAGGCTTTCACAGGAATCCAGAGGTGACCATGAGGTTTCAAAGAAATAATGTTAAAGTTAAAGACACTGAAATCACAACCCTGGAATATTATCTGCATTTTTATCATAAAAATCTGGTTTCAGAAATGTATGCATGAAAAAGGAATTGTTGTCTAGGCTGAGCGCGTTGTAATTTTGAAACAAGTCAACTTTACTTTTAATTGGTGTAAACATCAAAATATGATAATGAAATCAAATCAAAAAGACTGATTTACAGAATAGAGAATACACTGCCAAACAAAACATCACACTGGAATGTGTTTGAAAATACTTAAAATGGAAAATATTGCATACATGTTTATATTGGGCATGGAGACAATAGCGTGATTGTCGCCCAATGTGGCATTTAGAGTTGAGCAGTGCCAATGGTGAGGTTGGGCTCCAGCACAGGTCTCAGTCAAAATGCTATCGTGCAAAAGCTTTTCCAGCACGATAATAACGGACATGGGGGTGGGGGGTAAAAGTGTTAGGCTGCGACACAGCAGTGGCCCTCCATTTACAAATAACTCATTTCCTCTACAGGAAAAATGGAACAGGGGAAACAAAAACAAATAGAATCCTGGAATGCCAACCGTGGGGGAAAAACAAAAGCTTGAGGATTTCACAATGCCTTGACGGGGAAAGCAAAAGTCGATTCAGGTGGTCATGGCTGGCAAAGTGAGGCTGTTAACGGTAAAGCTGAGCCAATTAAAATAAGGAGATGTATGATTCCCGTTTCCGAACTGGGGAGGCTCAATGGTCCCCTTGTACGACCAGCCAGGGGATATTAAGCAGCCAATCACAAACAACAATAGATTTTGCATCCAGACACCTGTAAATAAACGCTGTAGAGTAGGCTATATCATAGGAATAGCATAGTTTATAGCCAATTACAATTCACCAATAGTTGCTGTGCAATACCTTCTTAAAGAAGCTTGTAGCAACAGTTGCTCATACTTGTAGTTGGGCACAACCACAAAAAAACTGTTAATTTGACAGAATCAACACAAAATCTTTGTCTCTTTTTCCAATCACTTTCCGTTGGCACACACAGTTAGCCCTGCATCTGTGGTGCTAGAGCGAGTGAAAAATCTGTTGTGTTGGGAAGAGCCAGACCCAGATGGTCCTGTTGGCTGACTCAGCAGAGCACGATGGGCCGTGATAAACCAGAAGCAGAAGATTATTAGCTTAGATCTGATAGCGAGGGGGGGAGAGAACCGTAGGAAACACAGGGCCAAAGGGGGGGGGGGCAGGGGGGTTAAACGTCTTAGGGATGTGAGCATGTATGCAGGAATTAATGAACTGAGCATCAGTCGGGGCATTTCCGAATGGTGATATGCTGCCAATTCCTCTGGTTTTTATGGGCCCCATTAGAGCTCAAGCAATTACCAGGGCGCATGGCTCCATGGATGTTACGCTAACAAACGCGCTCGGTAGCGTTTACAGAACGGTTAACCTGGCAGGCATTTTATTGTATTTTTAAGGCATTTTTAAATTGACAGTAATTACATTGTATCCCAGCATGTTGTACTCCGTGTTCAGAATATGGATAGACAAACCTGTACTTGCTTGTTGCAGGTTATTGTAAGTGAGAAAGAAAGCAAAGCAGAATGGGTAAATTAGTGCAAACAGTGGACCATATATGACTGCATATTTCAGCAACAAGTACATTCAAACCATCTTGGAAAACTGGACACACAAAAAACACCAAATGACTTGGATTTATGTGAATGTAAACACCAAGTGGTTTCATGGCCATGCTTTTTCTTTGGCCACCTCGCTCTACTACTCTGTAGGCAATCACCAAAGAAAAAGTTGTCAGCTTGCATATCCTGTTTTTCTGAAAAACCCCAGAGCTGAGCTACAAGACTGTTAACTGCATGTGCAACATGGCGTTTTTTTCTGCCAGAGGTGTCATGTCTAGAACCACACTCAGACACGAGACACACAAGCTGCATTCCAACACTGCCAAATGGGACGCTTTGATGGACTTCCATGTTTCAAATGCGCTGCTTTACAATGCAGTAGCACTTGCTGCACCCCTTTATAAATTCATACTCACAATTCCTAACACAGATCTCAAAGTCGCCATGGATGGGCCCTAGCATCGGATTGTCATAGACGTCAGAAAAGTCACCATGGACCGATCGATCTTAGGAAGGTCCTGACACAGACCTTAGGAAATTCCCCATTTATGGACCAAAGAAAATTCATCAAACAGACCTCAGGAAAGTCACCATGTTCTCGACCTTGGAAAAGTTGTTATAAAGTTCTAAGAATAGCCACCATGTATGGACTTAAAAAAAATCTGTACTAATCAATTGGTCACCGTGTGTGAATGTGTACACTGTTGTTGTTGTATTGTGCACTTAAAGATAAGCCTATCAGTTAGATACCTGGATAAGTATGTTAGCGCACGCCCGTCGTGTCAGGTATTTGTCAACCAGTGTTTAACAGCCGCAGTTTCCTCAAACAAGACCTTTGGGTTGAACCAACACCAGTTGAGATAATAAAGTTGCTCTGTATTTCAAAGTGTTAGCCCCACACACGTGGTCAAGTGGCGCACAAGCCCCCATTGGGACTATGTAAACGTCATTGCTAATGTAATGCAGAACAAGGTTAGTTAACACTCTTTTAAAGGCCATTAGTCCCAAACTGCTGATCCCAATGAGAATGAAAACAAACATTTTTGCCAGCGAAGCATTACAGTTAAAGCACTGCAATATGTTGAGTTCCTTTCACTACGTAGGGTTAAAATGTGTATCGAGTTGATACTTTATGCTTCAATTGTGAAGTGAGCCTATAGTCCTCCTGAAATCTGACTTAAATGATACCATTTTACATGAATCAGAATAACAGACGCTGTGTGTGGCTGGCCATGCCCCTGCCAGGATTGTGGCTCTGTAATGGGACCATAAACGCAGCACTATTGACCTGCCAGGACCTTCTCACCAGATTACTCTGCAGTGAGTACTACGCCTGCTCTTATACTCAGGGTTCATAGGGTACATCTCAAAAGTAATTAAGGGACTGATTGCGGGTTTATTCATCTCTATTCAATTATTCAACTACTACCGAGTCATTGAGTGACTTGCATTGAATGTCTCGAGATATAAATGAATGTGCTGTTAGATGCTAGATGTTTTGCTCAACAGGTATGGCCAGGAGGAAGACACTGGAGTCGAACACCCTCACCGCAGCAACATCCTGCTGCCCTTTTAACCTTAAGCACAGACTATGCTCCCTTCTTCCTGGAAATAAATACATGTCCCTTAGGTTTTAGATGAAAAAAAGTGTTTTGCTGGCTTAATAAAAATGATAGCTACAGTATACCATCATATTAAACCCTTCCATAGCCACAGTGGTTGCAGACGCTACTGTTTGACTAGCCTAGACAGGGTCATGCAAAGGAAGCCAATACCTTCTAAATGAGAGCAAGAGTTTCAACCACAGAGCCATTGTTCTCATGCCTTTATACTCTGCCCATATACAGCCAGCATACCCGAAATACCGCAATTAGGCCTTTGCAGTTCAGCTAGACTAGAGCGACAGGCACACACTCGAAAGAACGAAAGAAAGAAACACACAAAGAAACACTGCACTCATGCACGCAGCTGTCACTGTACGTCTTGCCTAGCACAAGGCAACATTTTTCAAGGATCAGTCAGAAAAAGAAAAAAACTCCATTCGATTGTTGGAGGGTGTACATAAATTGTTCTCAGCTCCCTATTTCAACTCAAAGGTTATACAGCTGCATGTATTTCCAGCAATCACAAAAGCCAGAGACAGAAGGGCTCAGTTACAGAGAGAAAGTAACTAGCCATTCGTTTATCCGGTTTGGGTTCCAATCATATTGTATGTGCCTGGCAAGTTTTGAGCCTTGGGGCCAAGGAAAACCGGCCTGCAAGTTGTTTTGATTCGAGAACGTTCCAGGGCAGGGCCTGTGATTCGCCTCAGATCCCCTGCCGTTTGTGGAGTAAATAGAAAACAATTATTGATGTTGGTCAATCATCTGTCAATGATGATTTGGTCTTGGTCCATACTTGTTTCACTAAAACAAGAGACAATAGAGAGAGATTGCCATGCCACAGCAAGGAGAAGGGACAGCTGTGGAAGCATGACATGTGCGACTACAAGTCATAAAAGACTGTTTGAATAGATGATCTAGCCTAAAGCTTGTGTACCGGTCGGACGGGTTGGCCAGTTCAACTCGACAAATACAGCCTGTGGTAGGATATAACTGAGATTTATTTACAATCAGGGTTTGACAACGATGTGATTTCTTTGATGAAAAAGCGTGCTCGCAAGGGTATTACAATCTGAGGAGACCTGAATCGGTCAGCAGACGATTATTAAAAATTGACCGGACTGGACACAGACAAACATGTAGAAAGAATAAGGGATGAGGTTCTACCATAAGTCGGATAACAAGGTGTTGCTGTAATGCCTTGGAAGTGTCAACCCTGCCAAACTACCAGTGGTCTAAACCCACAGCAGTAGTGTTTATGTAAATACATCTCCTTAGATTCTTAACATCACTTGAACTTCACGGTGGTTTGACTAATTCCTAAGGGCATGGCTAATTTACACAAACACACACACACACACACACACACACACACACACACACACACACACACGCCAAGCCACAAAGCAACACAAAAACAATCA
>JAOPJJ010107430.1:0-23296 GCA_027122795.1 Enchelyopus cimbrius
CCCTTCATAATAATACATGAATATGTAATATCTAAAAGAACACTACTCTTTTTATTTTATATATTTGCAAACCACTTTGAAAAGAGGTTTCGGGCCTGCTGTAAGTATGTACAGGATTTGTGTAAGTTATTAAAAGATGATCGAATCGATGGACGCTGGCGGGTTCACATGAGTATACAACGAAGACTGGATCAAGCCAACTATGAACTCTTTGGCCGCTCACTTGAAGGGCAAACAATGGAAGGAGTGTTTTTATACTGACTGAAGTGCAGGGCGGCTCCCTGTGGATTGGCGAGAGAGAGAGAAGCACACGGAAGCTCTGAGACACCCAGCTTTTCGCTCTGACAGGAACTCCTTGATTGGACGATGAGGGGAGGCAAATGTCTGGTGTGTGATTGATTAAGTTGTCATTATTTTCATAACATAATTTCTTAATAAAAGAACATTTTACTTATAGAAGTTTAAATGTTTGTCGTTAATTTGTGTACAGAGTTGTCGCTAGGAACGTGAGCCTCAAGATGTTAGCTAATTTCACTGTCTTTATGCATTCAATTCTACATTGTTGACATTAGAGTTCAAATAATGGATTAGTATATGATAAAAATGATCTGCAGAACACTGAATTATTTCACTGGTCAGTTCAGGGATCATTAGGTTCCTTGACAGGATTGTTCCACAAACCTGTGTGGTTTGCACACACAAGTGTGTGTACATAACCATTACACAATATTTAAAGATGCATAAAACTATGAAAGAACAAAATTCGATCTCTGAGGATTCATTTCCAATTTTATTTATGGAATTTTAAGACCAATACATACAACAATTAAAAACAAATTCTCAAAATAATCCTCTACTATGCCCATAAGCTCTGATTCCATATCCGGGCCATATAGAAGTACTTAATTCATCCCCAGTGGGATGCATGAACTTAAAAGATTAATAAAATTTGACACAACCGTTACAACAAGTGTGCCGAACTGTGTTTACATAACCATTACACAACCTTTAAAGATGGAAAAAACTTGAAAAAATATAAAAACAAAATTCGATCTCTAAGGATTCATTTCCATATTTTTCTTATGGAATGTGTAGACCAATAAAACATTTAAACACACATTTTCAGATAACATAAGCCTCTTCTATGCCCAGAAGCTCTGATCCCATTTCCATGCCATATAGTAGTACTTTATTTATCCCCAGTGGGTTGCATCAACTTGAAATATGCACTCAATTTAACATTGTTGACATTAGAAGTAAAATAATGGAATAGTACATCATGAACACAAACTGCAAAACACTAAATCATTTCACTCGTCATTAAGGAATAGCCCTACATAGGTTCCTTGACAGGTTTGTTTCACAAATTTTTTGACAAGTGCGTTTACATAACCATTACACAATATTTAAAGATGGATAAAACTATGAAAAAAATATAAAAACAAAATTTGATCTCTAAGGATTCATTTCCATATTTTCTTTATGGAATTTTAAGACCAATAAAAAACAGCATTTAATCAACAATTCTCAAATAACATAAGCCTCTAATATGTCGAAGAAGCTGTGATCCCATTTTCATGTCATAAGTAGCACTTTAATCATCCCTTAATCTAAGGGTTTTGGCATCTTAAAAGATGCATTCAATTTAACATTGTTGACATTAGAAGTAAAATAATGGATTAGTATATATAAAAAAAAAAAACACTAAACACTGAATTATTTCACTGGTCAGTTAAGGAATCATTAGGTTGTTTGACAAGTGTGTTTACATAACCAATACAAAACAATTAAAGATAGATACAACTGAAAAGTACAGTATATAAAAGCAAAATTCGATCTTTAAGGATTCATTTCCATATATATTCTTCATGGAATTTTGAGACCAATGAAAAACATCATTTCAATACAAATGTTCAGTTTACATAAGCCTCTATTATGCCCATAAGCTCTGATGCCATTTTCATCGCTGGCAATTCGTTAATTCCCATGAACTGATCGTTAGGAATGTGTGGGAAAGCGTGGACATTAGGATATTGAGTTTTCTTGGCATCCACTCCAAGCAACCGTACACTTTCCACTATTTGAGGCAGCTTTCTTAATTGAGGATCGAAGAGAGCAACTTGTGCTGCGATGATTGAGATGGTGCAGTTAGCAGAATGTTTCCCATTTCTTTTGTACTCTGCAGCTATGAGAGCCTTTTCCATGACCTGGTGAACCTTGAACAAACACCACTCTGTGCTCCCGCTGCCGACATCCTTCTCAGCTGCCACCAAATCACAGCGTGCCTGTCGGAGCCAGCGCTGGGCCTCTGTTCTGTTTGGCCTTGGGACATCTTCATGATATGTCCAGAAGTTGTAACCATAGGAGCGATAATGTCTATGAAATCTCTCCCGGCCTTGCCTGTGCCGCTTAGCCTCTTGATTCCAACCTCCATAGAAGTCCCTGAAGTTTTCGTTCCATTTAGGCTTTGAAGAATCTGCAGTTTTGCCACTTGTCAGTTCATCAATTCTATTCATTAGATATTTAAATGCCTCAGTGGAAATCTCGATGCATTCTGGGTTTTTGTCAGGATGCCATCTGAGGTACAGTCTTTTCATGGCTTTATGCTTTTCCTCCTCAGAAAGGTTCCAGATTTCTGCCAAACATTTGTCAATTTCTCTTTTGGCTTCATCCAAAGATGGTGGAAATGTCCTGCCAGGTGAGGATGTTTCCTCTGATCTTTCCAGTTCCGTGTAGGATGCTTCAGATTTATTGGTCATCTTTTTCAGTTTTGACTTCTTTTCTGGTTTAAACTGATAGAGCTCAAGCGAACTCACTTCGATTAAGTCTTTGTCGTTGATTTGGATTTGATACCTGCGAGACAGTGGTCCAGTGGGTCCATGCAATTGCTTGACAATAACTGCATAAATGTAAGTGCCATCGTTCAAATAGCCTACATGTTCGCCTTCTTCAAAGTTATTGAGCATGTTCATATCCAGGCAGTCAAGCCAGTCATCAGGGATAACACTCCCAGGTTCTGCTGCGTAAAGAGCAGAGTTGTTAGCTTCTGCGCTGTCGTGAATTCCATGCTTTGCCAGCATTTTCTGGACATCCTGCAGGTTGTCACACACCAAAAGTAGCCCAAGGACAGGGAGATGATTCGGGGCAAGTTTGTTTCCTAACAGAGCATTTATCTCTTTGGTCATTGTCAAGTTTATTTCAAGCATAACTTTTTGATCCATGTCATCATTGTGTTTCAAATAAAAGGTGCATCCTTGATGTCCTTTTTCAACATAAACTTCAGCCTCTGCAACCGTATCGTTCAATGGCTGTTGGTCCAAACACAGCTGTGTTTCAAGGTTCCTGCAGCAGATAATTTGAATACGGCCAAATGTCTGCTCACATATGTTGCCAGCCTCTTCTTGTGTGATTTTGCCCTCCGACTGTTCTCTCAGAAGACAAACAAGTCCATGTCTGAAGGCTATAGATGATAGATGTTTCTCAAACCATCCACTAAATGTACACGTTTTTCCGTGCTGACAAATGTGAATGTTTGAGTTCACCAGGCACTCCTTGGTACACTGAGAGAGCATTTTGAGCTGAAGATTTTCCGGCAACATTTGAACCAGTCGACTATGCTCATATATATCGTCCCCCAAATAGCATATGCCCAGTCTCTCAAGGAGCGGCAGCTTTTTTTCCAATGCGTTCTCCAACCTGCTTGCCTGAAAAACTGTGTCATTAAAGTAGAGTTCATTCGAGGGGTACAGTCTTCCATCTTTTGATGGAAGATACAACATTTCAGAAAATGTGAGAGGGGATTCTTTTTTGTGTGATTTCATCAATAGAAATATCTGCTCCACAGCTCGCCTGATGGTCTTCTTTTGGTTTGAATTTGGTGCAAGTTTCTCAGAGGAATCGTGAAAAACTGCCTTGAGAGCACGGCAATATTGCTCTGCTGTTGGTTCCTGAGTCACACCAATTGTCTTAAAGAAGTCTGCATACATAACATCCGTTGATTGGATTTTGTACAAGTAGGGCCTGAAGTCCAAATCGTAAGGCAGACCAAGAGATGCCTCTTCGGCTGTCACCAGTTTTGCGTCGTTTTCAACCAACACAACAGGGAGGCCAGTTAAGCCATTACCTGGGAATTTGTTTGTTTGTAAGTAGGCATATGAACGCCTAAAAACAACAGCCCTGGTTTTGTTGACAGCAGTAGAGACACAAGGTAACTGGCAGATGTTTGCCATGTTTGAGGTGACAAACTGCACAGGAGGTTCTTCAAAAGCCCCAGCTCTCGTCATCATTGTTGTGATGTCTTTTGATATGAATCCTGGCAAAACTATGATTGGCATTGAAGTCCAAATCAATTCTTGATGTTGATCATTATTTCCAATCAATGACCCCCTTAGAGATACAGTTGTACTCTTAACGGCAACAGGATTTTGAAAAGTGCACAGTTCTGCTCTTATTTCCACTGGTACAAGGAATTTGATGTCAGCCAAGGAAGTGATCAAATTTGTGTCCTTATCACTTCTTGCATTCTTAATTGCAGAACTCAGCAGTTTTGAGGATTTTTTTGTTAAGTCTACCAGGGCACTGTTCTCTTTGGACTCAGATTCTATTTGGTATGCAAAATCAATGATCTCCTTGTTTGAAACAGAATGCTTCATTCCCAGTTTCTTAAGCAGTTGTTTCAGTGTCATAGGATATTTGTCAGAAAATTCATCCCAAAATCTTTGAGGCACAAATTTCACTTGAGGGAGCATTATCTTGTACAACTCCACATCGTCATCATAGTAGAATGATGCCATTTCTAGATTGCCTTGGACACTGCGGATCATCTTCACTCCTGTCATTGAGGATATGATGTTTGCTTCATATTTAGGATACTCCTCGTCCTTTAGCAGTAACAACAACATTTTGACGGAACGAAGAATCTGCTTCTCTGTGAGTTCATGTATAACAGGGAGTATGAACTTAACAAAATACTGAAGATCAGAAAGGATTGGAATCTGGAAGTTTTCAGAGAGCTGTTTGTTTTCTAAACTGTATTTGAGGAAGATGTTGCTGCTCTCTTTCAGATTAAATAAGTCTGGAAATGTTTTCATGCCATTGATGATGAATACCTGTTTGGGTCCATCAATACTGACTCGCTTGCCATGTGCTGTTTCAAATATTGGCAAGGCTTTGACTTTTCTCTGATACTGACCCTTGTCTGGTGATTTGGCACCAGAAGAGGGTACTCCCGACTGTAGAAACCTCTGTAGCTCATTTAGATCGGTGTTGGAAAGGTTGCTAAACTCTGAATGATCTACTTTGGAAACAAAGTCCAACACAGCACTTTCATTACTTGTATTCAAAAGTTCTGAGTTCAGCAGTGTCAATACCGATGGGGTCGCACTGTGTGATACCCTTTTTGAGAAGAGTGAAGTGTCAAGCCTCATGCCTCCAAGTTCAAACAGAATGCTTGGAATGCCCTTAGTTAGGCCAAATGTAATGACACTTGGCATGCTCATCATTGTTTGCAGGAAGGGTTTGTTTTTTAACCTTGGGCACACAACTGGCAGCATATGACAGTCAGAAAAGATCTCCTTTACTGTACTTAACTTCATACCTTGATTGACGTCTTCATTTTGGGATAAGTGAGTCAAAAACTCCCAGGCTTTTGTCAACCATTTCTTTATGGCTGCGTTTGGTACATAGAGATTACAAATTGGATCAACCTCACAGTCCTTGAGCAGATGGAGAAGTGTAGGTTTCAGATACTTCACTGAATGAGGAATTGTTAATGTTTTAACAAATGTGGGCTCTAGAACTTCAATGTGCTCTGAATTGGTCCGATAATGCACAAAATCCTTCTCAAAGCCACCAAACAGAGAATCAAATCTGGTGATCAGTTTAGGATTGCTGGAATCAAACAGCCTCAAAACTTGATCATTTGTGAGAAGAAGCGGGAGTCCGCTAAGTGAACAGCATTTGTTTTTTGAAACCTGCTTCAAGTCCCTGTTTTTCAAGCAGAAATGTAACAGTTCGCCGCATGTCTTTCCATCTTTAATCAGTGTTTGGCTAATTGGCAATGGTAAACCCATCTCGGTTTTGCTTGGATCATTGAGTGGTTTTTCCCGAAGGAAATCTGTCACAGTAGTAGGGCTGACAAACATAACTGTTACCCCAGCAGCTTCAAAACATTTCCAAATGTCAGCCATTTGGATGGAAGAAGGAACCAATTTCATTCCAAGCCTCTCCAAAATGATGGTGATGGATTTTGTGTCTTCCATACTTGTCAAGTGGGGTGCATCAATTCTTTTTGCCTCTTTGACATTGCACCATTCAAAAGAGTACTCCCTAAATGGCTTGTGTGCGATTATTCGTTCTGTGCTCTTCAACACTGGAACAACATTGAGTGCCTTGTTGCAAATTGATCTGTAAACCTCACGTATCATTTCGTGCCAGTCCGGAGCAACATCTGTTGATACAAGAGGGAAAAAACAAAGGTAACCGCTATGGAGACAATGACCGTCTTTGTTCATTGATTTGAGGTTCTTTTCTGCAATGTTACTGCAGAGGTTAGCAAGCAGGTCTGCGTACAGTGGCGCTATGATATCCATTTTCAATGCTTCATTCCAATCTAGTTTCAAACTTTGGCCGTCCTCTTTCCAAAGGTCCCTCCTGGATGAGTCTACTTCAAAGTTTCCATTCACGTGGACTGGAAGTCCAGTTGGAACAGGCAGAGGAAGGGTGCAAAAGGTTCCACCTTTGAAATCCTCCCCATTCTTGGGCCTTCCGTTCACACATGCAGCAATTGATGCTTGAGGGAGCTTGTCAAACAGTCTACCAGTGTCACCTTTAAATGATCCAAACTGATCAGCAATTACCCATTCACTAGTGCTTCTGGGGGAAGTTGAAATCTGCATTCTGTAAATTGCCTGGTAGGGTTTCACCAAACTGTCAGAGGTCAAGGCATTTAGTAGTTGCATTTGAAATTGAGTTACTTCCTTGCCTGAATGGTCTGGCAAGCTTTTTTCAACCTTGAAGACATTTTCTAGTTTTCCAGAGGCTTCAATTTTATGGAGTTGTATTTTCTTTATATTTTTCAGGAAGAGGATCAATCCCTCTGGGTCATCAAGAAGGGCAGAGAACAAATTGTCAATGTCATGGTCAGTGATAGCCTGGGTTGAGATTTTAGAGTTGTTTGCCATCGTACCCATTCGCAGAGGAAATCTGAACATTGTTCCTTCCTCAAGGGTAAAGTCCCCGGGCAGGAAAGACTCGTAGACATCAAGGAAGTTCTCCTTAAACATTGAATCAAGTTTGTACCCACAGCCAGAAGGTGAGTTCCCCGATGTGTTTTCAATGAATTTTTTATTGGGGTCAGAAATGCAGAGTTTTTTATCTCCAGTTAAGATGGAAGGGCAATCAGTTATGTTATACACCGAGTTGAATCCAATTCCATATTTTCCTGTTTTGCCTGGAGTGTTGTGTTTTCCACCTTCTCCAAGCTGCTGGATGCCTTTCAGATCGGCATCAGAAAACACTTTGTTGTTGTAAACACACAATGCAGGGCCCTGCAGTTGGTTCCACTTCTTTCCAAAAGTTTTTTGTGTACCATGCTGTCTTTTGTCCAAGACCAGGTGGATTTCTGTGGCCTCGGCATCATCAGCATTTTGGATTAGCTCTTTTAGGATATCTTTCTTGGCTGGATAGGCTGCAATGATGTTTTTAATTCTCACTGTGAGTTTTTCTCGCTGTTCAAACTCAAAACTCTCAAATGGAGACATGCTTTCATCTAAGTTATTCTCCAGTGTTTGATGTTTGGTTGTCTTAATTTCAAAATGGCGTGCCACCACTCGAGCGATATTCTCATGGCACAGTGTAACTCCTGTATTGAGCGGCATCCAGGGACTATCATTGAAGGACAGCTCTGCTGCAGGTTGCAAAACCCCACGCTCATTTGGGATCAGACAGTCTTGTACTTTCTCTTTAGTATCGTGCAAACACCTTAATACTGTGAGGCAGATCTTGAGGTCGACCTCCGAAAGGGGCTCCTGTCCATATACAGAATGTAATTCCTGCAGAACATTGAGATACTGACTTCTTGTGAAATTCCTTTGAACACCAACACATTCCCAGAGGCTCTTCAGACCAGCAAAGACAGGAGGAAGTGCATGAAGGTATGGCTTTGCTTCAAATGCCTCTTCAAATGCCACATGTTGTGCATGTACGAACTTGCAGCCGACAAGAATGAACGGAAATGAATGTAACCTTTCTGAAATGAGTGGGGTATCTCCATCTTCCTTCAGCCACTGATCCAGAAATGTGCAGCATTCACAGGCAATTTCATGAAGCGTTGTTTTGTCGAAGGTCTGATATTTTAAACTAGTGTATTCCAGCTGCTGTAGTACAGTCTCAAGTGGTGGATTCTGACGGACTCTCAAAATGTTTAAGACTGGATCCACTCTGTACATTTCCAAGTTGGTGTGATCAATCACAGGCTCCGTCATGTTCACAAGGTGGCAGTATTTCTCGTTAAAAACATTGATGGGCTTCTCAAGTGTTACCTTTTCTGACTCTGTGTCGCTCACTGGGGAGAAGGCTGGAAGAAAGGCAGTGTTCCTTATTGATTCCCAGTAGGGTGAGTCCTTGTCGTGCAGATGACTCCGCAGCTGTTCCATAATGCATTTCAATTGTGCACATGCTTTGTTTTGGTCTTCACTCCACACGTCACAAATTCTGGCAACTTTGTGGGTGACCTCTTCCAATGCGATGTGGTCATTCAACATTCCGAGTTCCAACAAGCGTTGAAGCCTTTTAGGGGCCATGAAGTCATTTTTGGTTCCCTCAAGCAAGCGTCCTTCGATCTGTCCAAAAAGACAGGCTACTTTTCCAGTAGGATGAACAACTTTCTTTGTGCATTGGAGTTGTCCACCCTTTGTAGGAATGCATGGATATTGCCTCAGTAAGTCGTCAATTTCAGTCATGTCGAGGTCAATGGCATGCAGCACAAGAGCATTCCTCTTTTCAGCGTCCAAGCTAGCCAGATTCCTAAAAACAGCCTCTTCATAAAATGTCTGCCAGTCCCATGTTCTGCTCTCTATAGCTTCATGGAAGCCAGCCTCTTTGAAGCTGTTTCTCAGCCAAGAGGGAAGAGGAACAACATGGCAGGGTGCTTTTACATGGCTCTGCGCTACCTTCATTGCAAGTGCACCAATTTGCTTGTTGTTTTCAATGCTTTCATGTAAAAAGATGGCTTTGTTGAAGCAACACCAGTGCTCGCCATCGCTGAAGATCTCCGGTGCATTTTGTTGGACAAGAGCAGAGTAAAAAGAATCCGCCAATGGTTTGAACGGTTCTGTCACTTTTTCCCGATTAGGCCAAAATTTGAAGTAACTGTAGCCTTCCAAGTGTTTGTTTTCAGACATGTCCTTCAGTACGGAGAGTGCAGTGATATATGCTGATTTTGCAGGGTCCTGAAGGATAGCCTTGTTCCAGTCATGTTTTACTCCCCTTGCCCATAAGGCCTTCCGATTCGATGTCACTGCAAATGCTCCGTTTACATTCACTGGAAGGCCCGTTTCAATGGAGAGAGGAAGGAAGCAAAAGGCTTGACCAATTAGCTCCTTTTTTGACAACGTCCATTTCTCTGTTTTGGGATTTTTATTGAGAGGCACAGCAATCCCACCAACAGGCAGAGAGAACTTGGCTTCCTTGTTTTTGTCATTCATAATTTTGAGACACTCTTGTGTTCCGAAGCAATTGTATAGAAGCCAAAACTGGTCTTGTCCTCTTTGCTCTTTTTGTTCAATTTGGATAATTTGTGCTGTGTGACAGTCAGTTAATCCTTTGCATTTTTTATTGACGTTGATAAACTGTTCAAGAGCTTCAATTTGTTCTTTTTGCATTTGATCTGGTATCTTCATGCTGTTCACAATGGTCTTTGAGACTTTAAAATTTGTCTGTATTTGGTCATCTTGTGGAGGAGTTGAGGCATTTTTTGTCATGTTTTGTAGAGAAATGGTTTCTATATTGTTTAGAAAGAGCAGGTATATTTCTGAATTGCTCATGAATTTATTTTGGAGACCAACAATATTGTGTATGTCATACACTTTTTTGCTTATGTCTGACTTGAAAGCCTCTTCCTCTGTTCGGAAAGGTAGTTTGATAAGAGTACCTTGGTAGGGGTTATCAGTAAAGAAACGGCTAAAATGAAAATCAAAGATGTTTTCATATGATTTGAACTGCCCAGGGAACCACTTCAACAGATCATGATGACTGAGGTCCACCTTAATCCCAGGATTAGTTTTTTCCTTGATGTGCTTCTTCAAGTGTGTGACATTTGGATCCAGCATAAGGAGATGATTGCCACTAAGGATTGAGGGACAATCCGTCACATGATACACTGTATTGAATCCAAGGCCAAACCTCCCAATTTTATCAACCATGTTTTCCTTTGAGGCAGATCCCACTCGGACAATATTGGTCCAATCATCCTCAGTAAATAGCTGGTCATTATACGACCAAAGACAGGGGCCCTGACAAGAAGTCATCCCAGGGTCAAAAAGACTTTCTGGTGGGTCTTTGTGCACTCTGAGATCTATCATGAACCTACAGTGCTTTGCTCTACTATCCTCAGCATTTTGAATCAGCTCTTTAAAGATGTCGTTTTCCTCATCATATTCCTTAAGGATGTTTTTAATCCGCATTGTTATAGGTTCCGACTGTCCACACTGTTGTATTCCCAACATCTCAGGGCTAAGTAGACGTGTGCTGAGCAGTGGGATTTTCAGCCACTCGGCCGTGGCTCTTGGTATCTCTGCATGAATGACGTAGAATTCTTCCTGACTATCCTTGAGTGTCTCCAAACCATCTTTGCTGATGTCACAGAAGACCGTTGTTGACAGTGGCTTTAGGGTAAATGGTGCATTGTCTGCAATGACTGGAACAGGGGTGTCTTCTTCGACAAGTATCTTCTCTCTCCCAATCCAGTTAAGAATTTCTATTGCCATTTTCAGCTCACCAGAACTCCCAATAGGTTTGGGTCTTTCTTCAATGGAGTCTTTGATCTTGTTCAGAATGTCAACTATTTCTTCTTTTGAAAGGCACTGCCTTATCGAAAAATGGCTCAGCAACTTCTTGTAAGGAAGAAATTCTTTTGGAATTTTCACGATGTAAGAACTTAGATCTAGACATGGTGGGTAGTCAAGAACTACATCGACTGGAGAAACAAACTTGTTGTGGGCCCAAAGCCAGTTTGTGTCCTTGGTCACAATTTCTGCAAACTCATGGATGTGAGCTTGCATGTACTTGTATGTACTATGCAGCTTTCTCTTGAAATCCACATTTGTGTCTGGATCGATGACTGTTTGTGCAATTGATGACAACACTGATATGTTTTCCAACACTTTGGCAGGTGGGGGCAAGTCTGTGAGGCCAAGTTGTTTGGCCAGCTTCTCACTAACGTCACTTTTCAGAGGCATTACATACCCAACAATGTCATTGTACCGTGTATGTCGAATTTCATGTGGACAGAAGAAAGAAACGCTATGCTCCTTGTTTTCTTGTTTTGGTTCAACACATGGCACCCACTTCATCATCAATAGACTCTTGAGTTCTGGTTCAGATAATTTGGACAGCAGATCATTGGTATTGAGCAGACTTAGAATGACCTCAGCTTTTTTGAGGGCCTTCTTCTTTGAGTTCAGTTGCAAATTCTCAATCTGCTTGACAGCATGCAACAAATGCAAAGTAGTGAGATCTGCTACCTTGTTTAGCATTCCAAGTTCTGTTAAACTTGTAAGCATTTGTGCTGTTTGTGTGTACACAGTTGGTGGGAAGAAGTCCAAATCAAAAATATCCTTAAAGGTTCCAATTCTAGGGTCCAAAAATTGTGATGCTCCTTTGCAACCTCCATTGAGTTGAATGAACTTCAACTCCTTACATTTTGCTTTCAAGTCTTTGTTTTGAGAGAAAAGAATACCACCATTTTCCAAAATCCATGTCATCGTTTTCTCTCTCTCTTTTTTCTCCTTTTCTCCAAAGGCATCACACTTAACACAGTCTATCAGCAGACTAGCTGCTTGAGATGTATCAAGGATATCAATGTGGAGTAGTTGCAGAAGTCTGCGATCGGGCTCAGTCACACACTGTACCACGTTGTGAGGCATACAGAGTTCTTTCGGTATTGTTAACCCAGTACCCAAAAGCACCGCCTGCTTTGATTGAGAATCAACACACAATCCCTTCATGGTTTGGAACACGGGTAACTCTGAGAGGACATCTCGCTCTCTGGCTGAAAGAAAATCCAGGCGACATAGAAAGTTCTTAAGTTCCTCTCGGTCATCATGAGAAACTGCCCGGATTACTTTGGTGAGATGATCTCTGTCTATGTTGACAAAGACCTGCATGACACTCTGCGGAGAAGGCGGCAGCACATACGAGTCTATGTCTTCGTGTCTTAGCCACTGTCCCCCTCTCACAACGGTGCCTCCGACTTTGCTCACCAAGTTGGCAATCCGTTCTGGCAAGCAAGTTTGTTTGCTTCTCTGAAAAATAAGGGTTGTGTTCTCTTGTATTCGTGCAAGTAACATGGGCCGTGTGGCATCCACTTGTGACTCTATGGATATTAAGGGCATGCCTGTGAAACCACTTAACTCTCTGAAATTAGTGTTGAGGAATTTCCAGAACTCTTGGAGCCATTCAGCCGGCGGATGCAGGCAGTTTCCAATTTCCCAGGTGACATGCTGTTTTCCCTGTTTCCAATCCATGGGCAAGTGCCTCTTGGCATATTCAGCGACCCTTGGTGCATCAATGTTGATGACATTGAATAGATCTGTCAAAAAAAACAAAAAAACCCGATTAAAGGCATGTGAATTAGTGGTTTATTCGTTTAGTTTAAAGACATGATATACAAAACAACATGCCTACCTCTGGTGGCAAGCGTTTTCAGATGTGTTTGGCAAGTGGTGCTCAGGTCCTCAGGGATGAAGAGGTTTTTGCAACCAGGCAGCAGGGACCTGTCCAAAGAATGATTCAATTTCACAGTAATTATCCACATTCATTGATGACAACTACCAACAGCACCTAGCCCTTTTCAAACATACATGGTGTTACATTGCCGGATAAGGTTTTCTGCTACACAAAGGTAGCAGTTCCTGCATTGGCATAAGATACACTCAAAAAGGCAGAGGACTTTCAAACACAATTATTCTATTATTCAAACAGCAATGGTATTCGCCAGTTGTAAACAGACTATTAAAACTGTCTCTATTAAAAATGTAGTTATCCTCTTTTGTCATTTAGGGAAAATTATGTTGTACTTTTGAGCCGAAATTAAAACAATTTAAAAACAATTTATGTTCAATTCACTCTCTTGTCACTGCCTGATCTGCTCGGCTGCCCGCTCCACTGTACGAAAAGCCCACATATGAACCCTACACATCACAACACATGGAGGAGGCTGTAGATGGCATACCAATCAAAGAGGGTATTTTACCTTGGAAAGGCTTTGCTATCGATGAGAGCGATGTCTTCCTCTTTGTTTGTGAAGGATCTGAAAGCGCCATCACTGAGAGGAAGTAGTGGAAGGCCCTGAAGTTCTTCATATTTTCCATCGCATAAAATATATTCCAAAAGAGACACCTTGTGCTCTTTTGTGACATTGTGCAAATCTGTTTTGTGGAGAATTGTCCTGAGAAAGGTGGGAGTGACTCGTTTCAGGGTTTCAGGATGTGGGTATGCCCTCTCAATCGCTCTTTCGACCCACTCTGGGATTTTCACAAGGTTCACTCCGCAGGAAATCAAAAGACTTTGAATGGCAGCTGATACTTCAGGGCTTGTTGACGAATTGCAGGGCAGCACAGCTTCTGAAGGACAGACAAATCTTTTCTCATCTGCCGCAAGAGAGAGTACAGCAATATTCTCTCTAAACAGGCATTGTAAAACATCCTGGGCAACTGCATGCCATTTTTCTTTATGTTCAATGTGTGTAATGTCTGGCCAAAGACCATACACAAAGGAGAGAGGTAGCATCGAGCTTTTGGTTAATTCAATGGCATCTTTAAGAATCCTGAGATATGCTTGTGGAAGCACCTCTTTGACCAGCAGTTCATTCCACATGGCACCCTCATCATGTTTTTGATCTTCCTCTTGCCACTTGATATGTCTTCGGTTGTCTGTGAGGCCAAAGCATGCATTTACATAAACCGGAAGTCCAGTCTTGTTGGATTCATTGTTAGGAAGTGGGAGAAAGCAACTTAATCTACTGTCACCGCTGTCGCTATTCTGACCACATGGAAACGCCAGGTCAACTTGTGGTAGAAAACTCAACCTCTCTGCGAGTGAGTCCAGTTTCTGCATATTGCCCTCTTTCAGACAACAAGTAGTCAAGAGCCAACGTTTGGTTTTTTTGTGGCCTTCTGACGTGACGGTTATCTCTTTGAAGCTTGTTGAGCTGCTGACGATTGGGTCATCTCTTGACTCCAAAACTGCACTTTCAGAACAAGCGCTCATCACCTCAAGCATGACGTTGACAGAACTGTCTGCCTTGATGTGAATTAAAGACAGTGATTCCACATTTTTTAGAAATAATGGACATAACTCTGCATCTGAAATGAAGCTGTCAAAAAGCTGAGCTACTTTGTCTGAATCGTACAAATTATCTGAAATTTCAGATTTCTCACTCCGCAAAGGAAATCTGAAAAGTGTCCCATCAAAGTGCTGGTCTTTGACTACCTCCTTCCACTGCTTTTGGCTTATATGTTGGACCATGCATTCAAATGGCCTGAATTGATCTTCAAAAGTCTTTAACGTTTCCTGGTCTTTGCCATCGCCAAAAGTCCACTGAAAGCCTCCACGTCCTTGTCCAAAAAGATGTTCATGAGGGTCTAGCACAGCAAGATGGTCTGAGCTTAAGATCCATGGCACATCTGAGAATGAAATACAATTGTATATATATATATATAATTAGAAAATACTGTAGACTGCATGGGAAACACTACTGACCCTGCAGAAGTTGTGAGGCTGATTGAGCTCATTTACTCGGTCGTACCTGTGATGTGGTAGACAGAGTTGAAGCCGATCCCAAACCGTCCGACTTTGTTTGGGTCCTTGCGCTTGACACTTCTTCCTGTAGCTTGAATTCCCTTCCAGTCTTCTGAAGTGAACTTTGCATTGTTGTAGGCAAAGAGAGCAGGACCTAAATAACAAAAATAATGCAATGTAAAAATAAACAGACAATGTTTGTGTTGCGTTAGCTTTCATCATATTAATAAGAAAAAGATACACATGTGCAAAGGTCAATTGATCAGGTCAAATGTATGAGGACATTATGAGTGTCTAGCTTGTTTAAAGTTTGCAGTTGGAGCCTAATGCGAAAGTGCCGCCATTGGGTGAAACTGTAGAAAGGTTTTTTTTTGCATGTTTCGGATGATAGGCCTATGCCAACAGTGCAAATACTATACGACTGTATAATAATTTCCTTTTCTTGTTCAGCTCATCTTCATATTCATCTGATGAGAATACAATATATACTGTCATACATTGTTATTAACATGTTTAGAATTGGGGGCAAGAAAGCGGCTGACTTATGGCTGAATAAAACAAACGCAGAAACAAATACAATATATAGATACAAATATATTTCGCTTGAATAATACATACCTTGATATTTTCCAAATTCATCATTCAAAATACTCTCCTGTCCATAATTCCTCTCATCATGGATGAAAACAACTTTAGTTGCACCGGCATCATCTGCGTTTTGGATCAACTCCTGTGTAAACAATGGGGATTGGCATAATGCAGATTAAACTGCTGTTGGGCAGCAGTTTAATGTGTTTTCATGCTGGCCTCAGCGTATATGGTAATTTAATGGGATACACCGACATATCTGTAAATTGGCGTTGAGGTGTTTAAATCAAGCAGCTGATAATACAGATGTTAACCCAGCAAACTGTCCTGGTCAATTGTTGGTATATATGCCCTGGACAGATTTTGACCTGTCTTTTGTAAAAACAACAGAGACCATACCTTCAAAATTTGTCCACCATCTGGATATCTTCTCAGAATGTCTTTCAAGTAGTCAATGAATGGTGGCGCAGTTGCCCCAAAGGAATTTCTGCAACATAAAAAAACACTTTTGCCATGTGACATGAAGACAAAACGTATTTAAAATGATTTGGCTGAAAAAATATATATAAATTCAAGTCAAAGTCTTCATTCATGAATTTGTCGATCGTAGTATTAGATCTTTAGTAGGTGTCACCTACTAGGTCTGGAGTAGGTGACACCTTTGAAGTCACAAGTTAGGGCGTATTCACACCTAGTAGCACAATGCTAAGCCACTGCTTAACCAGTGGGACCGGGCCGCTGAGCGAGGCTCTGGTGCCAGGCCCAACACACCCTCACGTCTTTGATTCACATTGGTATTTATTCAGTCACATTGTCTTTCTTTTATTTATTGAACCGCTGTCTGTTTTGTGGTTGTGTGTACTGTCTGTCTTTTTTATGGCGTACGTATTCTGTGTATTCTGAGCTTTGGGATACACAGAATTTCCCCCGAGGGAATGAATAAAGTATCTATCATCATCATCCTCAACATCATCAACAACCTTTGCTTTAATACAAAAAGATACGACAAATTCGTTTATTACACCTTTAATAGAAAATGGCTTCACTCAATGTCTGCATCAGAGCACTAAACAGCAAGATTATTCTTATAGGCTTGAGAGAAGGTGAAACCCCCCCCCCCCCTTCTCACAGTCTCGCATAAGCGAAACTATTATTATTATTATTATTATTATGATTACAATGATATTGTGTATATATATTATAATTGGGATGGTTTGAAGTTGGACTTCCGCCACGGTAGGGGGCAGTGTGGTAATGGACTCAGGATCAGGGCATCAGGGAATAGGCCAGGGGGGGTTGATATAAACAGCTGTTTTTGTAAATATCTATAGGTTGGTGATTGTTTATTCAGTGTCATGTTTATTTTGTGTCCACACAATTTACTTTCCGTTCAGTTCTGTGGAGTTGGTAGCTTTAGCTACAGAATGTTCCCCCAGCTAGTGGTCTGGCCCATACGGCCTCGATTGATCCAATTCACTTCCCTATTTAACGGCTGCCTCATTTGGTGTTTGGTGTCTGAGGTGGTGCTGGCTTGATGGGAGGCCAGTACGAGTGAGGTATGTTTAGGTTATGCTAGGTTAGGTTATGCTTGCTGATTGATGCAGTCATTTTTCTTTTCTTTTGGAACGTTGCTTTATTTTTTTGTGAATGTTTTGGAAGAAAATATAACTCCCAGAATCTGGTTGGCCTTATCCCAGATACGTGGGGCGACCACACCAGTCATCATAAAATAACAAGCCTTTAATAGCTCCTGAACAGCCTGTCCATTAGTATGGCCTTGTCCCAAATCAGTCCCTTAATAGTATCCCATTCCCACCAACACGGGTTTGAGCTGCATAATCTCAAATGAAAGCACAAATGCAAAACATTGGGGGGGGGGGGGGGGGGCATAGGCGGGCCCAATGCCCCTCCTATGGCCAAGGGCCCAGTCGGGTACTGGTGTCATTGTCTACCTTATTACAGTGTTTAAGAAGCCTTGTTTGTGTTTCAACAACGTATTGCTTATTCGTTAAAGGGGTGGTTAGGAATGTTGGACATAGGACCTCATGTCCAAGTGAGCCAGTGTGTCATTTGTCAGTGGAGACGTTTTCAACACATTTCATTCAGTCCTTCTCGTTGCACAGGTCGCTGGTGCTAGGCTAGCGCAAGTCAAGGGTAAGTGCTAGCCTGCCAATAAAAACAGTCTTACCCACTCCACAGTACACCCAAGACAAATAAATGATAACTGTGACATAAGTAATTAGAAGAACCTGTGTTGATTCAGGCGATGCAAGGTTACTTTTTTTCTAACATAATATCAACAGAGAGATTTACATCGATAGTCTGTTATAATTGATTTGCCTCGGGTGTACTCTGGAGTGTGTATGTTTTTATATGCAGGCAATGACTAGCACCAGTTTACTCTGCAACTAGAACTGAATGAAATGTGTTGAAAGCGTCTCCAATGATAAAAAAAACACACTGTCTCACTTGGAAATGAGGTCCTATGTCCAAAATTCAGAACTAACCCATTAAGGTAACGCAAAATAAAGGCGCTGGAATGAAGAAACTAAGAAGAAATCCAGACCATGACACAAAGAAAATCCCCATTATGGCCCTTAGGGGGCGCCAGCCGACCGGCTGTGATGAAACAGCGAGAAAGAGCCACAAGAGAGCAAGTACCCCGTTGGGCGTCGTCATAATTTCATAATTTGTTAACTTACCGAGATTCAATGGGCATCTTGAAACTCATATTTTCTCTTCATAGAAAAACGTCATACTTGCAGATTCCTGTAAAGACAAATGTTAAAAAGTCATTGTTATTGTTAATGTTTTGCAGTTAGTGATCGCGGTGAGAACATAAGGTGATGGGGATTGTACGTGTGTATAAGCTCACTTAATGGACACCAGTTATTATTCCCGCAATTTGCCTTCACATCCAACATTATGTCATCTGAGTTGAAACTTTCTTATTTTTGGTATTTTATTTTTGGTCGCCCGTTTCCATCACAAATGTAATCAGATGCATTGCGTTTTTTTATGGTTTGGTGGTTTATATATTTTAAACATTATTATAATGTTTTATTGCCCGTATAAGGAAGATAAGAGTTGGACCCAACCAGAGTCCAGGGCAAAATAGATTCAGAACCAGTATCATCTAGGGTTGATAATGTAACAGGACGTTTCATGTTTTTGAAATGATAGAACAATTGTGGTTAATGAAGAATGGCTTACCTCGTTCATGCTGTGTTGTGTGTGCGGGGGGTGAACAAGCGGTCCTTTTATGCAGCATCGAGCCCGACGTCATCCTCCGATTTCACGATAACCGAAACTTAAACGCAAAGCGAAACTTAGGAATGCATCTCCCAATGTCAATGTTTGATTTGGAATATCATGATATAAATTGTTATATCATGATCTGATATATAGTATAACCCTATTGCAGACACAGGTCCATCATACAGTATTAATAGTATCAAACAGGCGACGCACATACATTGAACATTGCATTACAGGCTGCTGCTCTGGGTGCACCCCGCAGCGGGTCTGGAGCAGCTCTGACGGGCTGCAGCCCCGCGGTTCACATCACACTAAACCCCAGGGGTCTGTAGGGTTCCTCCCGGGTCGGCGCTGTAGTGCAGTGGTTCCCAAATGGGGGTCCGCGTACCCCTAGGGGTACTCTGGAGTACTGCGGGGGTACCCAGAACATGGCCACAAATCTGATACTTTGTAAAGTATTGTTTCTAAAATAATCTATAATAATTCTCACTACAGTGTGCGTATTTTCACCCATTTAATTGTCATGTTTACACTGCCAAATGGACCGCAGACACATTATTTATGTTTATTTTTATTTATTATTTTTCTCCCTAAAAAAAGGTTGTGCCATTGAAAGGGGTATTAAGATGACAACATATCTCAGAGGGGGTACACTAGTAGAGAAAGGCCGAGAACCACCGCCGTAGTGGACACACGGACACTGAGCGGCCCTGCGCCACCTGCGGACACGCAGCCGCATAGCGGAGTGTCGGTAGCGTGTGCTTCTACCAGACCAGGGAGCAGCATGTACTGGTGTGGTGCATCTAAACAGGGTCTGCTCATCTCAAACTGGCCTGGTAACTGGGTGCTAACCATAACACTGTTCTAGTGTTGTTATTGCAAACGTGGTTTGAGCGAATGGAACCGTGGGGCGTAAGGACGTAAAGGGTCCGAAAACCCCCTTGCGTTGCGTTGCGTTGCGTTTCCTTGCGTTGCGTTGCGTTTCCTTGCGTTGCGTCCTTTGTTCCTCCGCTCCACTAGACCGCTGTGTCCCGCGTATCAGAGGAAACCTACGGAAAGCCATTGTGGCCCCAATGGCTTTCCGTAGAAACCATCCCTTTGTCGTCGACCCGTTGTGCGCATGCGCGTTGGGTTCTCTTGCATTTTTTTACCCTTGCTTTTTCACACTCGTCACACACTAAACGACATGCATCACGTCGCCCGGACGGCCGCTCGCGCATCCACACAGTGCCATTTTATTTTGAAATTCAAAAACCGATCGTCGTAAACCGTGCCAATCATCTGAGCATGCGTAAAGGGCTGGACATGCGCAGAACGGATCGTGCCGCTGGTGACGGATCGTGTACTCACAGGGGCATATGCAGCATTGTGAACATTCCTCCCGATTCTCACTCGGTGGTCTCAAATAGAAACTGTGGCGGATGTTTTCCAGTCGACCCATTCATGAATGATATGCGGTACGTACTCGTTCTTCATATACTCGTCTTGTATCGACCTACAGGCGGTACTAAATCAGGGAGGATGGTCGTTATATGTGTACGTTCCCCTCGTCCACAGTAGCCTATTCCCCAAAACCAAATGTTGAAATGGTGGTCATATTTCATGAATAATATTACATTCATTGTTAAAAAAAAAATAACGGGATGGGAAGGGTTGATGGCCGTTTGAGAGCGGTGGGGGGGGTCTGGAGCCTCTCTACCCCCCAGAGGAGCATCCATCCCCCACCCGGGTGACTTGTTGGTATTGAGGTGAACCCGGGCCCTGCAGGATCTGTGAGTCATTAAGGTGAACCCGGGCCCTGCAGGATCTGTGAGTCATTAAGGTGAACCCGGGCCCTGCAGGATCTGTGAGTCATTAAGGTGAACCCGGGCCCTGCAGGATCTGTGACTCATTAAGGTGAACCCGGGCCCTGCAGGATCTGTGACTCATTAAGGTGAACCCGGGCCCTGCAGGATCTGTGAGTCACTTCAGATTGATTTATTGGTGATAGGGAACGCAATGTGTCTTGTCAACAAAGTCAAAACGTCACTCTCCTTCTAGTTGCAGATTGCACGATGCTGGTTAAAGTCGACGACAAAGACGGCGGACGGTGTTCCCATTGTGGATATCAACTCAAAACACGGAAGGAGAACAGTCCCTCGGCGGTGCAAGGGCGGCGCAGAACGAGCCAAGCTTCCAAATGCCCATCCTGTCTTCGATCCAATCACGGACGGCGCGCACAAAGGCTCTCCAGCCCTGACCCCCACCCTCACCGCTGCCCTGATTGTGACAAAACCTTCGTATCCCTGACCCATCTCACTGTTCACCTCGCTTCCCACAGCAAGGGGAGGAAGTTTAAATGCGGCGTGTGCGCCAAATCCTTCCACCAGTCGTCCCACCTGGCAGCGCACAAGGTGATCCACAGCGGCGACCGGCCCTTCAAATGCCCGGTGTGCGGGAAGAGGTTCGGTCGCGCCTCGCACCTCAAGACCCACGAGCGCCTCCACACGGGCGAGAAACCGTACACGTGCTCCTACTGCAACAAGGCCTTCTCCCAGAAGGCCGGTCTGATGGCGCACGTCCGCCTGCACACCGGCGAACGCCCCTACAAGTGTGACCGGTGCGGCGACGCCTTCCGGTCCCTGTCAAACTTACTCTGCCACAAGGCGCAGGAGTCAGCTGACACCGGCGCGGGCCTGGCAGCGCCCTCCGCCGCGTCCTCGCGGCAGCAGCGTCTCCAGCGCACGCCACCGGACGAACCGCCAGCCGAGGGGTTGAACTGCGGCGTCTGCTGTCGCACCTTTGTGCGCTCGTCTTACATACGGCTGTACGTGCGCCTCAAGAAGGGCCGGCCGCTCTACCACTGCAAGGTGTGCAACAAGACGTTTGTGAAGATGGACACGTTCGTCAACCACTGCGACAAACACCTGCGGCACAAGAAGGGGGCCCGCGGCGCCGAGGAGGTGAAAGGGGAAGTGGTGAAGCCGCCCTCGTTTCTCCCACTGTCCCCGCCTTCTCCACCTCTGGGGTCGTCGAGTGGAGGCACCTCCTCGTCTGAGGTCAACACGCGCTCCAGGACCAGGGCCAAGATTAAGACGGAGCCCTAGTTTAGGTCGGGGTTATTGCTCCTTCAACCGATCATCATCAAATGCTGCCTTTCCATGACCACGGTCATGTTCATGTCTGAGGTCCTCATAGTAAACGTGGTCATGAAGACGTGCCCATCAGTGAAATGTCAAAATCGGATTTAGTTTCGATCTCCATGACTTTTGGTTTGGTGTTTGGGTTAATCGTGTTTTAGAAACATAGGTTTATCAAATGTATTGTACTTTATGATGTAGAATATACGGCTGGCCTGCTGCCTATGTAAAAAATGCGGATACAGTGCAATTATTTTAAGTTTGTATATAAATAAAGATAGCCTGCTACAGTGCACTTAGTTGGGCACCTTTCATTGTGAAATAAATGTAGTTATGTCAAATGTTATCTGGTACCATGACATTGTTTTGCATGCGCTCATTTTTACTACATACAGCTGTAATTGCAATAATGAAATAAACACAATAACTGCAAAAAACACAACAGCCTTTCACCAAAACCATACAATTGGGTTGAACTTCAACGTTTACATTCTTAGGATAGGCTTGTCACACAGGTCTTTGCCGGCTGTGTAGAGATATGCTTCAATTAGTGTGCAGAAAGCACTACTCTTATCTGAAAGTCTCTGCGTTCAAAATCACCATTTCCTCACACGACTGTAAGCCGTCCTTAAGCTGCACCTTAAACATCTTGAGATGTGCACCACCCACTACCAAGAGTCCTCCTGCACGCGCTTTAAGAAGCGGAGAAGAAGAGTGGCTCACTTTAGTTATCCTTTGATGTTTTACAATTATTTGAACAAATATAAACTCCTTCAAATGGAACTCAAATAGCTTGCTTGATGAGTCAACTTTATAGCAATGTGTGAATGTTATGCAATGCCTGACTTGTTGGAACAGAACAGCAGTCTGATCCCAGAATGTCCAGCACACTTCAGCAGTATCCGTCACGTCTGTATCGCCACGTTTGATCAACGTTCTACTTTCTGAAGCAGTCCTAACTGGGAGGTTCTTGGAGCTGTTTGATTTAGATAAATTAAAAACATTTTGATGCATGTAACGAAGACAATGCAAATACCTGATGCAACTAGAGTTTATTAAACAAAAACACTTATCAAAAACATTACGGCTCGTTGCAATCGAGAGGAGTGAAGAGAGAGCTGAGTCGAAAGGCGAGGCTCTCGGTTTACCGGTCGGTCTACGTTCCTACCCTCACCTACGGCCATGAGCTTTGGGTCGTGACCGAAAGAATGAGATCCCGGATACAAGAGGCTGAAGTGAGTTTCCTCCGCAGGGTGGCGGGGCGCTCCCTTAGAGATAGGGTGAGGAGCTCTGTCACCCGGGAGGAGCTCGGA
>JAOPJJ010107634.1:0-12253 GCA_027122795.1 Enchelyopus cimbrius
GACGGGCGCACAGGGCCCGACGCCTGGAATTGTACTTGTTGCTCGGCAACTTCAGAATTCTCAACGGTCCGGGACGCCGCCTCTTGGATGCTATTGGCAGAACGTGGTGTTCCCCACACACACACACACACACACATAGGGTCTCACACACACCGGCAATGACACGGTCAGGCTGACCAGCTTGTGTTCTTTATGGCGGGTCCTGGTTTACGGGCGGGTGTTCACCCTGGCGGGCCGATCAAACCTTCACAGTGCGTCTCTCCATCTTCCGGTTGCCGTGTTCTCCTGCAGGCGTAGTGAGATGTGTCGACACTATCGCTTTTGTTTAGCGTTCGATGACATGTTGTGGTTTTGGCTTGTGTCTCTGCCTCGTTCAGTGAGTCGCCTTTTCGCCGGGTTTTTCTCCTGACGGTGACCAACGACCTCGTCCGTATGTTGCCGTGGTAACTCCTGAGCGATCTCTCATGTTGCCCTTGACCTGTAGCGCCCCCCCGCTGCGTAATGACCCGCTGCTGTTCATAGCTAATGAACTACTCATGACCAACTCCAAACGCATTAGTATAATTAGTCAAAATTAACATTTCATTAAATGAATATTGCAAGAAAAAAAATGCCTACAATGTCCCCCCCCCTTATGTTCTCCCTCCCTCTCTCTCCGACTTTCTGTCACATGGAAAAAACCCTGATTGACAGGTCAGATGGGTCCTACTAGAGACCCCCTGATGGGTCAAATGAACGGACCGATGGCGTTTCTAGCCCATAGCACTGGAGTGACCGCGCCTCTAACGAGCGCTTTGTCTTCTTCTTCTTCGGTGGTGTCTTCCAGCTCAACAGTAAGCTGTCCAGCTGCTCCACCTGCAAGACTCTGATCAAGACGGGGGAGGTCCTGCACGGCGTGGGGTCCGCGGGGGTCCTGGGCTCCTTCTGTTCCGCTTCCTGTATGAACAAACCCAAGGTCCCCACCGCGCCGCTGGTCCTCAGTGAGTCGCTCCGTCCTGCTGCGCCGCGCGCCCGTCTGTCTGTCTGTCTCTCTGTCTGTCTGTCTCTCTGTCTCTCTGGCTGTCTCTCTGGCTGTCTCTCTGTCTGTCTGTCTCTCCAGCTGTCTGTCTGTCTGTCTGTCTCTCTGTCTGTCTCTCCAACTGTCTCTTCAGCTGTCTGTCTGTCTGTCTCTCTCTCTCTCTGTCTGTCTGTCTGTCTGTCTCTCTGTCTGTCTGTCTGTCTCTCTGTCTGTCTGTCTCTCTGTCTGTCTCTCTGTCTGTCTGTCTGTCTGTCTGTCTGGTTGGTCTTGTCCAGCTGTCTGTGTCTGTTAACCCTCCTGCGCTGCGTTTCCAGACGCAGAGCCCATGTGTCACTTCTGCAAGAGGAACTCCCTGCCGCAGTACCAGGCCACGCTGCCAGAGGGAGACGTGCTCAGCTTCTGCAGCACCCAGTGTGTCACCAAGTTCCAGGTGAGCGCTGGGTTCGGGTTCCAGGGGAGCCGTGAGGTCAGGGTATCGGGTTCCAGGGGCCGCACTCACAGTCTACTTAAGTTCTTAAGTAGACTTAACTGAATTTCTTATTTTCACTTCAGTGTTTTCTTCACTTTTTCCTGAGTACTTGAGATTCAAATGAGATTCTTGAAGACAAATTTGTTGAATTTCTTGTCAAATGTCTTCATAACATAACTTTAAGATGACCCTTCAAGGGGACAATCAATATCAATTTGACATTTATATGAATTCATTAATATGTTTGTATTAATATATTACTCGCCCCAAGGCGCGCATATGTAATGACGCATGAATGAGCACATCTTTTTGAAAGAACAAACTGATTTTTGCAAAGAAGGAACTCAACACATGACAGAATGTAGCTGTTAGATGCACGGTGCACTGTGAGCGATATCAAACGTCTGTCTCTCCATCCTTCAGAACGCGGCGTTTGAGACGGTGAGCAACGGGCAGACGCCCGTCGGCACGGCGACCAACAGCATCCAGCTGAAGTGTAACTACTGCAAAGGAGCCTTCAGCCTGAAGCCGCAGGTCCTGGAGTGGGAGGTGAGCGTCCCCCGCGCCGCCCCGCCGCTCGCTGTCCTACCCCAGCTCACCATGGGCTGTGATCCCACTGCGTCTGGAGTGCGCTCCTGACAGGACCAGAGCCTTTGGTTGAACTGTCCTCAAAGGGACCCAGCGTCAAGCGGGATCGGCTGCGCTTCGACTGCCGACCACACCTTCAAACAATGCGACCTCTGTGCGGTCTGACTGGCTCCCTGTGGTTCAGGAAACGAACGGAGAACTAGTCTGAACTGGTCCTTATCTGTGCTCGCCGTGTTTCACTTTCTTTATTTCTCTGTTCATCTCTCTCTCGCAGGACAAGGTGTACCAGTTCTGCAGCCGCAGCTGCTGCGAGGACTACAAGAAGCTCCACTGCATCGTGACCTTCTGCGAGAACTGTCAGGAGGAGAAGACGCTGCACGACACGCTCAACATCTCGGGGGTCAAGAGGCCGTTCTGCAGCGAAGGTACGCGTCCGCTCGGACGCGCTGTGTGTACCGCACATCCTGATCTGCGAACCCGCGAGCGCAAGGTGCAGTGCGCATCTGGGTTGTGATGCGCCAGAAACCGTACCCCGCTCGACCTTTGACCTCTGGATCTGGTGTGTCTGCGTGTCCCCGCAGGCTGCAAGCTTCTCTTCAAGCAGGACTTCATCCGTCGGCTGGGCCTGAAGTGCGTGAGCTGCAACCACTGCAGCCAGATGTGCAAGCGCAGTGTGACGCGCCAGCTGGGCGGCCTGACGCGGGACTTCTGCGGCGAGGCCTGCGCCAAGAAGTTCCACGACTGGTACCACAAGGTGAGCACCTGCTCACCGCCGGGGCGCACGCCGACCCGCAGGCTATGGGTTCACTTGATCACACGCAGTGCGGTGGCGATGGTTTGATGGTGACATGAAGGCGCTGCGTGAGAACGCCTCTGGCGCACGTTTGTGAAGCGCTGCTCTGCACTCGGCGCTGCCACCTGGTGATTTAGATGTGGAGAGAGGAGAGATACTTCAGGGAAGGATTCGGTTTCACCAGAAATCAGTTTGTTGATGTGAGTGAGGTGTGTGCAATGCTGTGTTCTCCAGGCGGCGCGCTGCGACTGCTGCCGCGTGCAGGGCCACCTCACCGAGTCGGTCCACTGGAGGTCCGAGATGAAGCACTTCTGCGACCAGAAGTGCCTCCTGCGCTTCTACCTGCAGCAGAACCAACCCGTCATGGTGACGCAGAAGGGACCAGAGAACATCAGCCTGGGTGCGTGTGCGTGTGTGCGTGCGCATGCGTGTTTATTGGATGGCTGAACATGTTTTATTAACTGTGACATGTGTTCCGTTGTGTACGCAGGCGTGGAGGTGCAGGGGGCTAAACTCGGGGTACGTACACACTGCAGTACTGACGACTGAGTGGCTGGTGAATCCCTGATGACTGCTGAACTGCTGACTGTCTGACTGTTGACCTCTGTGTCCTCTGTGTGTGTGTGTATGTGTGTGTGCGCGTCCTGTGCGTGTGTAGATGTTGAGCCAGGCCTCCATGGTGTACCCTGGTCTGCTGCGTGACGTGAAGAACAAGGCCGTTCTGTGTAAACCGCTCACCCTGACCAAAGCCACCTACTGCAAGCCGCACATGCAGAGCAAACACCTGCAGACAGGTGAGCAGACCCCCCCCAGACCCCTGCTGCTCAGGTTGTGCTCTGGGTTGACGCGGTCGTGTCATGAAGTATTGAGTATTAAGTTAAGTTGCTTTATTTTGTGTTGACCTCTCGATTTGACCCATCACCTGCACGACACACACACACACACTGTTTTGTTTTGATTTCTTCTTTGTTTTTGTTTTTTGTAGTAGTTATGTATTGTGTATATAGCCCTGCGGTGATGTCATGATCTTCATGTGATGTCATGTTTGTATTCTGCTGCGCTGGTCCCTGTATTGAGTTTAGTTTTTTTACAAACATGACGATGATGTCATCCTCGTGCAGTGATGTCATGATGATATGGCATGTGTGCGCGCGTGCGTGTGTGTGTGTCCAGATGCGGACGACGGCGTGAAGCGCGAGTTCATCCCGGTCCCCATCCCGGTCCCGGTCTACATCCCGGTGCCCATGAGCATGTACGCCCAGCTGACGCCGGCGCCCTTCACCCTGCCGTTCCCCGTAAGACCAGAACCCACCAGAACCCTACGCCTGTTCCACAGCGCCGGACCCTGAGGAGGGTCAGGGGTCGCGAGGCCTCGGCTGACCCTCTCTGCTGCTGCTCCTTTAAACAGAACCGCTGTGTTTGTGGTTCTAAAGCGTCACTAAAGACGTTTCCTTTGCACTGGCCTGTCAATCATTAAGCCGAGTTCACGGTTGTAAAAACTGTGAAGGACTTTGTTGAAGTGTATTTTTGTTTAATATAGTTTTATTAACAGCATGGCATAATGGACATGAAGAAATTTAACTTTTGCCTTTTTTTGGTTTTCAACATTTGACACTGGGATATAAAACATGACTCATATTTCACAGTATTTTGACCCATAAAAGTGTATTGTTCAGATAATGGTTGGTGTATTTGTATTGTGTGATGTTTTTACTGTGTTTTTGGTTCAGTACATTTTAAGACTGTTTTGTGAAGCACTTAGGGCAGCGATGGCTGACGTCAACGTGCTGTAGAAATACACCTGACCCTTGACCTTAAACCCTCCTCCTCCTCCTCCTCCTCTTCATCGCCCACCACAGGTTCCGGTTCCCGTGTTCCTCCCCAGCACCCAGCAGGGGCTGGACCAGCTGGTCCAGAGCATCACAGACCTGAAGACCAAAGTCCTGCCAGACCCTCTGGAGAACCTGAGAGAGGAACTTCCCCAGGAGAACCACACACCAGGTACCAGAAGAGCACGACTGAGGAGGTCGCCTCCAAAGGAACCTTGTGTTTCTGTTCCTCCTGCCTACTGTTGACAAACCCTTAGCTAAGTGTGTGTGTGTGTGTGTGTGTGTGTGTGTGTGTGTGTAGTTTCTGACGCCAAACCCCTGGAGTTGGAGAGGGAGCGCGGAGCCCAAGACTCCTCCTCATCGTCCTCTTCCTCAGGCAGCGGTAGCGAGGAAGAGGATGAAGAGGAGTACAACCCTGAGATGGACCTGGAGAAAGACTTCCCCCAAGGTAGCTCCGCCCCCCACCGTGATGATGATGATGATGGTGGTGGTGGTGATGATGATGATGGTGATGATGATGATGGTGATGATGATGAAGGTCTAAGCAGAACGTTTCCCCGCAGCAGGTCCTGCTCCAGAGCCCTCCCCCCACCAGGAGGACCCGGAGGAGGCCATGGACTCCACGCCGCCTCCTGGTCCGCAGCAGGAGAAGGAGGAAGAAAAGGAGGAGGAGGAGAAACAGAAGGAGGAGGAAGGGAGGAAGGAGGGAAGTGAGGAGAAGGAGACAGAGAAGGAGATGGAAGAGGAGGAGGAGGAGAAAGGGAAGGAGGAGGAGTTGACGGAGGAGAAGGAGAAAAATGTAAATGGAGAGGAGGAGAAGAGGGGAGATGAGGAGAAGAACGAAGATGAGGACACAAAGGAAGACGAGAAGGAGGAGAAGACTGAGGATAAGGAGGGGGACAAAGAGGAGGAGAAGGAGGAGCAGAAGGAGAAGGAGGAGCAGAAGGAGGAGCAGAAGGAGAAGGAGGAGCAGAAGGAGGAGCAGGAGGAGAAGGAGGAGCAGAAGGTGAAGGAGGAAGCACCATGCCTCCCTCAGGCCAGGAGACAGGTACACACACACACACACACACACACACACACACACACACCCCTCCAGCCGGTACATTTCATATAATGGACTAGAAAACTCTAGAACTGAGCGTGTGTGCGTGTGCGTGCGTGTCGCTCCACAGGGTCACAAGCGGCGTGCGGTGGAGGCGGGCTCTGTCCCGGCGTCGCCGTCCTCTGTGCGGTCACGTGAACAGCGTGCGAAGCGGCGCCGCGTCCCGCTGCGGGTGCGCTACGGCCTCAACGCCTGGAGGCGCTGGGCCCTGTCCCCCGCCGACCAATCACACGACCCGAAAGACCAGGACAGCACCGCGCCAGGTGAGCAGGCCCCGCCCCCCCCCAACCACCACCGCTCAAAACACCTCCACTTTTTGTAATCTCTTCTTTTCTTATCTTTAGCAGTGAAGTGTGAGGGAAGCCGTTTGCGTTTGACTAAAGTCGTGTACTGATGAGGTCATGTGTTTCAGCAGACGCAGACCCCCCGCCGTCCGGAGCGGACCTGCTGTCCCTGAGCGCAGAGCAGCTGTGCGCCTCGCTCTGCCGCTTCGTGCAGGAGGCCCGCCGGCCCTGCGGGGGGCGCTACGCTCCAGACAGCATCCTCTACTTCTGCTTGGCCATTCAGAAGGTCAGTCAACAGTTAGGCCGCCGCCCACAAACGTTCTAGTGTTGCTTAGGTCGTTTATAAGTGCAAAGAACTTTATCAAACTTTTGAAATGCTCAAAGAATTTTTTGTCTTTGAGTATATTTTATTAACTGGAAAAGCAATTCCGAGGAACACAGTGCATGAAAATGTGTGTGTGTTTGCAAAGCAACGCTACGCAAAGCAACGCTACGCTATTACGCTACGCAACGCTTGTGTTGCTGTTAAAATATGAAGTAATGTGTGTGTACGCTACGCAACGCTAGGCTAGGATACGCTACGCTAATGACGTTACGCAACGCTAGGCCACGCGTGTGTGTGTGTGTGTGTACGCTAGGCTAGGCTAGGTTGGGTTCGCTACATTTTTAACTGTAGCGTATAGCTTAAAAACCACAAAAGATACGGAAATTCTGAAAACAGCACGTGAAAGCTGAACATTAAGGGTGTTGGGTGGTGCTTGTAAGTTGAAGTATGAAGAAGTGACGTTATTTCAGGTTTTTAAAAGCTGGGCTTTTACCGCCATGAAAAATATATTGAATACCTTAGCGCATGTTAATGAATTGACTAGGAACATAAAATAGTAAATGTAAGATTGTAGTCCACTCTAAGGACTTCTTTCTCTGGACAATTAACAATTCACGATTGTAGTCTTGTGTAATTTGGGGGTGGAACTGAAAGCGCGACCGTGGTTTCCGGGGGGACGCATGTAGCGGTAGCACACGGCCAGCCCGCTCTCTCTCCCTCGTGTCTCCAGACTGAGCGCAGCACGTATCACCATAAGGAGCTCTGATTCTGGTAAACTAATCAACCAAGTACTTCACTGTTCTTATTGAGCATTATTCTAACATTCCTTTGCAGAATTACTTCAACTGCTGATAATTGGGATGTTTTCAGTTCGGTTTAATCAGGCGATGCAGAGTAACTCAGGGGATTGCTGTTCATGAAACGTGTCTAGTTTGGTTTTAATGCGAATCAAGCTTTAACCTTAAATATGAACATACTGGCATTGTATTATGAAAGCGTAGATGGTCCTCAACTCCTTTTTTTCAAATTATCTTTATTATTCGCTATTGCCGAGTGAACATGCATGTAACAGTGGTGTGGGTAACCGTTTTTTTAAATATCCCTCTGTGTTCTTTTCTGCTCCCTGGACGAGCCTGTGATTATAACTTTCTGCTGTTCACATCCTGAGTGACTGATGATCCGTTACATATGAGCACATGTCCAGTGGGATGGTTTCATTAATACCCCAAACCTGTGAAGCGTCTTTATTTAAACCATTCACGTGTTGAACTGTGTTTGTGTGCAGCATCTCAACGCTAAAGGACGGAATGAGGACCTGTTTGGAGACCCGGTCTACCGGCCGTTCGGGGAGCAGTTGGACCGGATCTTGGCGGGCTGGAAGCCCAGCACGCTCCCCGATGGTGAGGAGAACATCGAGCTCACTTTGACAAAGTTCTACTTTTACCACATGCAGAGAATGAAAACTGTATTTTAACAAATAATAAGCATATTAGGCAATTCTCTGCTTCTCGTGCGAAAGGTCCTATGATTATACTCCATATTGCTGTTCACATTCTGAAATCATGTGATTGGACTTCACTGGAATATGAGGACTTAAAATACTTAAATCAGAGAATCGGCGTCCCCTCTAAGAGCCACGGCTGGCCTGAGGTTTGCAGTAAGGCGCGCATACTGCTTTACTAGGCAGGAACCGCATCGTACACTCTCACCTGCTCCAACCTACAGTAATGATGAACCTGTTCTGAGCCCTGTTCAAACGTTATGTGGGCCGAACCTCCGCTCTTCTGGTAGTTCAAGATATATTTAGCAGAAGATATGGAAAGGCGAGGCACGGTTATTTGTATAGCATATTTCAGCAGCAAGGCAATCGAATCTGCTTTACATACATAAAGGCATTACAATACAATAAAGGCATAGTAAAAAATAACACATGCACACAGATACAGCATTAAAAGCATTCACATTAAAATAAAAGCAAATAACCATACAAGTCGATTAAAACAAGTTAAGTTAGACTTAAGGGAAGGCTGCAGCAAACACAAAGGTCTTCAGTCTGGATTTCTAAGTAGCAGTGTTCCAGCAGACCTGCCGTGGCCTCTTCCTCCTCCAGGCGGTCGTTTGGTCGTTGTGGTCCCAGAGGTTCTGAGTTCCCCTGTGTGCGCCGCAGGCTCGGCGTGGAGCCGCGTGGAGGAGTCGTCCCTCCGGAGGAGCGGGCAGCTGGGGGAGCACAGCCGCGCCTCCCTGCTCCTCTCGCTGGTCTACCTGAACACCAAACTGCTGGGCCTGCGCTCCGTGGACCAGCACCTCAGCCTCTCGTTCGCCGACGTCTTCGGCCCCGACGACCAGCATCCCGTCGCCACGGAGACCGCCGTCTGCCTCCGCGCGCCCGCCCTCGCTCAGGAACTCCCCGGTGGGTTCTGGGGGCGTCGTGAATGAGTGTTTAGCGCTGTATCACATCGTTGTGGTGCACTTTGTCCTGTGATTATACTCCATATTGCTGTTCACATTCTGATCTCATGTGATTGGTCTTTACTGTTGTATGAGGACACTGATGATTGCTTATTGACTATATTTTGTAACACTGCATGCGTTGACAAACCTGTCAGTCGCCTGGGTTGAAAGCGGGATCTCCTTATAATCATGACGTAACAAAAGGTATCAAGTTTCCAATTTGACCTGTGACCTCTTTGGACACCTGACCCCTAGGCTGCAGGAAGAGGAAACGCCAGGCGGAGGACGAAGACGCCGACGATCTCGATGAGGCGTCAGGAAGCGCCACCCCTCGATGCCCGGCCCACCTCCAGCGCGAGCGCCGCCTCTACGAACTCTACAGAACCAAATGGTGGGTGACGCCTCAACCCCCGGGGGGGCGGCCTGATCCGCTCCTCTGTCGGCCCCTGAACTCGTCAGGAGGGTTCGTCCAGTACTCGGACCTGTCCACATGAAAGTCATGTTTTGAATTGTTCTCCCTCTTCTTTTCCTCCTGCAGTCCGTCGTCGTTGCGGGACCGCCCGGGCGTCTTCTACGTCCAGCCGCTTCAGGGCAGCGCCGCCGCCGCCGCAGACCCCCTGTGGTTCAGCTCGGAGCCGCTGGACCGGAGCGTTTTGGAGTCCCTCCTTACCCGTGTCCTGGTGGTCCGGGAGGTCTACCCTGACAAACACAGGCCCCCCCTGCTGGCGGCAGAGAAGGAGGAAACGACGGCACCAGACCCCACCGTCTGACCTCTTCACACAAGGACACTCCGTGTCAGGCCTCTCTCTCTCTCTCCGAACCGTAGTCCTGTCAGGGGAGGTGAAGACGGTAGAAGAGCAGAAGGTGGTGTGCTCCTCGCTGTCCTCTTCCTTCCTGGTGGAACCCGGCCCTGGCGTCCTCTGGTCCTCATCTCAGAATGATGGAAGTGTGTGGGAAGGCAAGGCGTCCCGCAAGGATCCTTTCTGGGTCCCCACTTTTTTTAAATTGAAAGGGGCGGTTAAAGTGGCATGCCCGGCTCATAGCGTGTGTACAGGGTGCCCAGGGCTCAACCTTCCTTAACATGCGCATGCTCTCTCCCAAGATGGCTGCTCTGGTGGAGGCGGCCAGAAGGCGGACGCCTCACCTCCTTTCCCTTCCCCAGGCCTGTTCCTATACCTTCAACGCCTAGCAGCACACACACCAGCGGTGTGCTTATGTGTGTGTCAGTAGTACAGCTGCATTGGAAACGTTGTGGGGGGGGGGGGGTTCAAACTGTCTGCGCCCCCCCCCTGCTCTTACCGACGTGACAACCAGTCAGCAGTATCCAACCCCTGCTTATCACCTCCGCCACTACAACGTCACCCCTTCAACCCCTTTAACCATAAACCCTGATCTCAGGTCAGCTGCACCACAAGACTCCCGGTCGCCCTAGCCAGATATTAAGGACTTCCTGTCGCAAGTCTCCCATGAGTGGCTGGCAGAGAGAGAGGCGTGTGTGTGTTTGTGTGTGTGTGAGGCCATGTAGCATGAAGTCTTTAGAGGCTGCTGTGAAGCGCGTGTGTGTGTGCGCACGTGTGTGTATATATCCCACAACCTCAACGACGAGGTGCGACGTCGCTGAACCCAAACCCAGCTTGAAGACTATCCTCCCAAAAAGCCTAGGAACATGCGACCGTGCGTTCATAGTGTGTAGCTGTTGTGTACAGAGCGAGCGTCTGCCCTGTGGGGCGCGGTGTGTGTTGGTGTGTCTCACATGTCCCCCCCCCCCCCGATCTCCCAGAGTGCTTTGCTTCCATTAGGATGCTGTTTTAGATGAGTTCTGTTGCCTCGGCAACGCAGCATGCCGCGGACATTCTTGAGAACTTAGTTTTTTTTAATTCTTAGTTTCCCCCCAGAAATATCTTCACTCCTCACAGACTTTCAACCTCAAACAAATCCTTTTGTACTTTTCTTTTTGTTTGGATATCCGTTTAAACCCAATGCGGCAGTTGAATCCGTGTTGGTGAAATAATGAAGTGTATTTTATTTTGGGTGGGGGGGGGGGGGGCTGTTCAGTTTGATAAAGGTGTGGCTGATTGAATAACGAGGAGGATTTTGGTTTCCGAGGCGGAGCTTCCTTCCGTCACCGCTTGCAGCAGTCCTCAACCACGGCGATGTCACTTCCTCTTTTAGAGCTTCTGTTCTGCCGTTACCACGGCGACGTGCAGAACCAGTAGGTCTCTGCCGTTCCGATTTATAAGGTAACCCACTCCACACGACAGTTAGCTCATAGTTAGCCCACATATATATGTATTTAAGTTCCCATTGTAACAGTACAAGAAGCCACCTGTCTGTCAGTACGCTATAGCCCCGCCCGGTTCAGGGTCCTGGCCAATCTGAGTGGTTCCCTCCTACCTTCTTCTGGGTGGCGGCGAGATGGCTGACCGGGCTCCGGACGTTGTGCTCGTGGGAGTGAGTCGGGGTGCTCTTCCTGCGACGCCTATGTGAATGTGCCTACATGTAAATACTGGGAGTGTTGGTGTCTTAGCTCTGATGATGCTGTGTGTGGGCTGATCTGCCAAAACGTTAAATAAAATACTTCATTTCTTACTCCTCCTGGTTTGTTCAGTGGTATCAAACGCGCCATCTCGTCTTGACTTCATCCCCGTCGGCTCCTTGGTGACCGGTCTGCCCCTAGGGGGCAGCGCTGGGGTTTAGAGGAAGGGTCTGCGCAGTGAAACCTTCCGTCAGAAAAACGTCTAAGTGTGACGTGTGCCTTTAGTGGTCGTCTGGAACACCGTTGATGCAAATACTTCCTACTGGGTGTGTTTAAACGGTTTATTGCAAGCAGTTGCAATGAAACAAAGTACATTTTTATAGTACCCCGCTGATGACAACTTAATTAAATATTAGTACATAATTTAATTTGTTCTTCATGCACTGACAATTCGGACTGTGTGGTCGGCGCATTTGTATATATATATAGATATATAGAGATATATATCTATATCTATAGATATATATCAGTTTGGTGTGTACCCGCCAGCAGACGTCGTAGTGCAAAGCGCACTCCTTGTTCCGTTTGGAACATAAACAATGCGTCGCTCTGACCAACGGGTGTCGCTACAGGCGCAGTTTTCACACCAACCCCCCCCCCCCACCCCCACCGGCCGCTGAGGTCATCGCCAGCATGGATGCTCAGCATAGTTTGGACGTTCCCACTGTCCCGACACCACACCTGACCAGAAGGACCCATCTCGGACTGACACACGCACACACACCCATGAGTGTGTGTGTCTGAGGTGGGCCGTCTCCTTAAGGACCAGGCTGAGGAGGGGGGGTCACAGTGGGGGAGGGGGGGGGGGGGGTGTGAGGTGGCCAGCGCTTGAGGTTAGGTCTTCGTGTGTTGGCCAGA
>JAOPJJ010107696.1:0-12229 GCA_027122795.1 Enchelyopus cimbrius
GATTTAACGCATGATACGGGTTGAAATTAAACTCATGAAGGCGATGATAAAACATAATCGTTCTTCTCACTCTACATGACTTCAGTTCACCACCTGTGTCGCTAATTCCCCTTTTCCTCAAAAACTTGCGTACGCATGGGTCAAGAGCTTGTGTGGAGGTGCACACATTTCACCGTGAAGTTAACGTTTTATAAATACCGAAGCTTGCGTAGAGCGTGGCGTACGCATTCTTTTGTGCGTACGCACCGTTTATAAATGAGACCCCTGTTGACTCTCATGTTAAAACTTTTTTTTGGGGGGGGGAAATTACCCTCCAATGCATTTTGAATTAGGATTGTGGGACTCACCCTAATGTGCTTGCGTCATACATAACTGAGCAAAGAGAGCGTGAACATGCGTGATTTCAATGAGAAAGTCATTGACCTCTTCGCTGCACTGAAAGAGAGACAAGTAAAGTTTCAGTACAAGTGATGTAGTCTCTCTCACTGTCTGTCTGTCAGTTCATATAGTTTATGTTTTTAAATAAAACATAATGATTGGTCGCATTTACAAAGCCATAAAATCTAGCCGCAGCTCATCATTCTGGCTTGGTCTTCAATGTGTAAAGCCAAGATGCACTGCCACTGAGCATATTAGGGCAAACCGGCAATTCGGCGATGACGTACAATGTAGCCTCAGCCTGATATTAGAACTATGGTGTCTAACTGGGATGAGGAAGAGGTGGCAAGACCCACAATTTACATTTACAGATATCCCAAGTCTCCCGGAAGTTCCGGGAGTCTCCCGTACATTAATAGCGTCTCCCTGATGTCCGCAAATCATGCACAATCTCCCGAAAACCTGAGCAAGCCAGCGAGAATGAGTCGCGGTCTAACTAAGCACTCGATCCGAATGTATCGCATCGCACCCCGCCCCCCTCCTGCTGGAGAGACACGGCGACGTTGGGAGACTCCAGCGCCTCTTTCTCTGGTGAACATGTTGGATGCAAACGTAGCCGACACCGAGTAGGCTGGTCATATCTTCAGTGTGATTATTTTTGATAACTAGTTCTGGTCATTGACACCGTCATGGTACCGCTTACCGGGAGAGAGAGAGTAGTAAGCTTGTGTGTGTCGCTGTGTTTGGCAGGTGTTTGTGTGGGCGGGGCCGTCCCATGGAAACTGTGGTGGAGAGCTTGTGTTGTAGGGAAGTGTTTCCGTTTTGGTCGCTGGTCGAGGATCTATCAATCTATGCTGTCTATCTATCTAAATATCTATCTGTCAATCTGTATCTATATCTATCTAGGCTTTGTAGTTGTCTATTTATCTGTATCATCTGCTAAACAATCACTAGTCTTTATACTCGTCTCTCTGAATGGGCTCAAAGTGGGCTTTCGTCTGTCGTCCTAAAGCAGTCCATGCGATGCATTGTGGGAGAAATAAGAATCATCACCTGTTAACCTGTTGCTAACCGCTAAAATATCACCTATTTTCCCTTATATTTATTTTTTGTGATACCCTACAACATCAAATACAATGGATAATTGTTTAAATGTTTATTACCAACTAGAAAATTGCCAAAATAAACAACAAAAAAACTTCACCATGGGCTTAAAAGATCTGCCTTACGTGCTGAACACAGAAACCAGGATGTGGATTAGTGGGAAGACAGGTATAGTATATATCTCTGAAGTTCCAAAAGTAACTTCGTTCATATCCTCCAGCCACCAATAACCACCGTAAAACCTTTATGACATTTCAAATATTCAGAGACATTCTCGAGATAAAGTCAAAAGAAGAAAAAATTTGACAAGACGCAATGTTTGAATTAAACATCTTTACCGCTCGAGTGCACGTGGGGTCATTAATACACACACACGTGCGCGGCGGGGTTCCCTATCGCTCCAATTAAACGTCTCTCTCTCTCTCTCTCTCTCTATTAGGGGTGTAACGGTATATGTATACGGTTCGGTGTGTGGATTTACGTTTCGGTGTGCGGTATAAAATTGGGATAGGCAAAACGATTCTCTTCCAGGACTCAGTTATTTCAGTTCCCTTCACTTTCCCAAATTCTTTGTTTGATTTGTTCATTCCGTTCCTTCAGTTCGTAAATTTAAATTAAAATAGGCAGGCACGTAAGCAGCAGCACCACCATTGTGCAAAAGTCCGTACTAGAACAAAAAAGACTCATAATAGTAGGTAAAAACAATGCTTTATTGAAGCAATTGTGATGTACAACAAAATAAAAAGCTAAATATAAAGTGTTTGCATGATATTGAAGTCTACAGCGATCTTTAGTTAACTTATGTTGTGGTGCCTCATTTGTTTACCAATGGCAACGCGTTTGCTGCCTGCTGCAATACTCTCATTGGCTGAACCGTCCATGAGAACGTTTTAGACTAAGTCAACATAAGGTCGAGGGGAGACAAAGCTCTGTTAGTTTGTCTTTTATTTATGTGACAATATTTTACTTTTATGTAAAAGAAAAAAAATCAGTTCTCTTGTTTTGGGAATCAGTTCTCGTCGTTCACCTTCGGGATTCGTTCTTTCTGACTGTATCGGTCGCGGATCGCCTATGCACAGTTCATGCTGTTGCAGCTAGCTCAGACTGTATGCCAGTAGGTGGTTCAACCTGAGACTTGTACAATAAAAAATAATTGCTTATTTTTTTCCTCCATTATACCGAATTCGTACCGAACCGTGATGTCTGAACTTCGGTATGAATCGAACCATGACTTCAGTGAATCTATCTATCTATCTTTCATTGCTCTCTTTGTTACAGTAAGCTGAAGGTGGAATGAAAGAACACATCAGCTGTCAAATTGGCTTTCTTTATTCTTGGTGAAGTGAATGTTCCAGTAATCAGAACACTGCAGCACAGAGCGCACACACACTGAACACACACACACACACACACACACTGAACACATACACACACACACACACACACACAGAGCACGCACGCTGAGCACACACACGCCACCTGCACATGGAATCATTTCCTTGGCTCTGGACGCACACTATTACAGTAAAACCCTTTTTTAAAGGGTATCACCCCATGCCATTTATTTGAGTCATTCACTTAACGGGCTTGATTCACTTTTCCTGTTCCTGACGTGTTTCACGTCACATGGTGAGGGTCTCCTTTGTGGGGTAGATTTAATACGAAGTGCAGGCTTTACCCTGCAGCTTAAGTCTGTTAAAACTAAAATAACTAGCGCTGGGTTTTATGACGGCTGCCAGTTAGTCTCAGAGCGACGTTAGAGAGAGAGGGAGGGAGAGAGAGAGAGAGAGAGAGAGAGAGAGAGAGAGAGAGAGAGAGAGAGAGGAACTGAGTGGACTATAACTTTAGAAATGCAATGCAGAGAAAGTGAAATCACTGGAGGGGCCCCTGGTTGGTGATTTGAGCTGCAGGTTCAAATCCCACACATCTGAACCATGCTCTCTGCCCTGCCTGACGCATACACACACACAAGCTCACATCAACCCAAATCACACACACACACACACACACAGGTCAGAGGGTGACCCCGGCTGTGTTGGGTGCAGGCTGTGTGTTGCAGGGTGGGTGTGGGGTGAGTTTAATTGTTATTTATGGGGGCCCTGGATAGGGGCCAGATAAGAAGGAGGGCGGGATTACACAGGGCCCTGACATGTTTATGACGGCCCGCAGAACTACCTGCCGGGAGCCACAGCTGCTGAGTGTTACATCAGCTCTGATTTATGCTGCTTCACCCTGAACACACACACACACATACTGTACAGACACACACACACACACACACACACACAACCACACATACTCTACAGACACACACACACACAAACACACACCATGCATGCTGTAACAAACTGACAGACAGACTTGGAGACCGTTGCTTCACTTCCTGTTGGATCTTCTGAGAGTGTCGGCGACCGTTTAGAGGCCGTCTTGAGGCTACCTTAAGACCGGACCTGTATCCCATTTTAAGAACACCAGGGTCCCAAACCAGACCAGAAGATCAGATCCCGGATCTCTAGGAGCCAGGCCCCTGACCGTATCTGACCTATGTCCCTCTGTCTGCGTGTCTCCTGGAGTGAGTTCAACTGTTCTGGGAGCAGTGTGAGGTCTCAGAATGGCCTTGTGCTTTCTCTATCTGGGCCTGGTAGGAGATCTTCAACCCTCTTCCAGCTTCTACCACGCTCCATTACTGCCTTTCTCCCTCTCCCCCTCCCTCTCTCACTCTCTCCTTGTCTCCCTCTCCCCTTCCCTCTCTGTCTCTCCCTCTCCCCCTCTCCCCCTCTCCCTGTCTCTCCCTCTCCCCCCTCTCTCCCTCCCTCCTTCTATTGCTCCCCACCCACCCAACTCCCTCCCTGGCTCTCCCCTCTCCCTCTATTTCTCCCCTCTCCCTCTCCCTGGGGCAATGCCCCCCCCATCCCCCTGGTCATGGTCCCAGCCTGGCCAACCCCCCCCCCGCTTCATCATGGTCCCAGCCGGGGTTTTGTTCTCGTAAAATTATGGCCTGGGTGTTGGGGTGGCCAGCGTGTTGGCCGAAGTTTGACCAATGGTGGCCAGGGCCACCCCTGGCTACCACGTGGCGCCGCCAGTGGAATGGAGAGACTGGGTCAGAGCTGAAGGCCTGCCTGTAGACATCCTCACCTCCGCCAGCTCATCGGTGACTCGCAGCGTCGGAAGAAAGCATGTACCTCTGATCCGACGTCACTAACGTGTGTGTCAGGTCCTCTGAAGGTACACACAGCTTCATCCTCTGTGTTAGAGGCTGGATGTGTGGGTGTGTGTGGGGGAGGAGGGGGACAGTGTTTGAGGGGACGCTTGGATTCAGCTCTGGGGACTCAGCGTTGCGTTGCGCTGTCCTCAAACAGTCCGACACACAATAGTCTGCTGCTGTGTTGTCGAATGCGGTAGGCGCGGCTGCCTTTACAATCAGGCATAGAACAGGGGCAGCCCAGGACCCCCAGGGGTCCTGTAAGCATGTGGCAGGCCTACTTCATCACCTCACCCTGCATGAACCCTGGCTGAACCTGGGCCAAACAACAGCCTGCCCCCCCACACACATCTCTCATGGTCTCTCTCTCTCCCTCTGTCTCATTGTCTATCTCTCTCTCTCTCTCTCCCTCTGGCTCATTGTCTCTGTCTCTCTGCCTTTAAGGTCCTTGTTGTTCCGCACAACATCACATAATCTTTACTACTTTAATAAGAGATGCCCCCCCCCCTCCACACACACACACACACACACAAACACACACACAAACACACCTGTATAAACAAACACACACACAATCAAACACACACACACACACACAATCACACACACAACTATTCTTTTAGTGTAGTTTCCTTGGTGTAATTGTGTTGTGTTGTTTTAGTATAACTTGTTGTGTGCGTTGTGTTGTTTTGTTGTAACTTGTATGTGTTGTGTTGTTTTAGTGCAACATGTGTGTTGTGTTGTTTTGCTGTAACTTGTGTGTGTTGTGTTGTTTTGGTGTAACTTGTGTGTGTTGTATTGTTTTGGTGTAACTTGTGTGTGTTGTGTTGCTTTAGTGTAACTTGTGTTTTTTTGGGGTAACCTGTGTGTGTTGTGTTGTTTTAGTGTAACTTGTTGTGTGTTTTGTGTTGTTTTGGTATAACTGGGCACTGTTCTCCGGGTGTAATTGTGTTGTTTTGTGAGCTGCGTTGTCTTGTTTTCGTCGGTGTTGTTTATTGTGCATGGCAACGTAAAGGCCACAGGTGGCAAGAAGAAGAAATACAACATGGCTTGTTTATAACATGAAATAAATATTCCCTTGCTCTCTCTCTCTCTCTCTCTCTTCATATCTTGGCTGAGCTTTATATTTTCCTGCTACCTGACAGGCTCCCTGTCTCTTTATTTCAGTTTTTCTGTTCCTCCTAACCTCTCTCTCTCTCTCTCTCCCTCCCTTTGATTTCCTCACCATCTCCATCACTTTATTGTCCCCTCTTCCATCTCGCTGATTCTCCGTCTCCTCTCTCCCTTTCTCTCTCCTCTCTGTATCTCTCTCCCTCCCTCTCTCTTTCTGTAGCTCACCTTCCCTTCCTATCACTCCCCCTCCCTCCCCTCTCTCTCTCCTCCCCTCCCGCCCTCTAACTCTCGCCATCCTTCACTCTCCCTGCTCTCCTCTCTCCCCCTCCCTCACTCCCTCTCTCTCTCCCTCTCATCGTCTCCCTCCTCCATCCCTCGTTCTTCCCAACATGCCTGAAACCATGCCCTTTTCCTCTTCAAACTAATTACCCAGGCTACCTTGTACCCACTGCCCCGCGGGACGCTAACAACTGTCAGACCAGTATTATTTTTGAAATTTAAACAATCATCTTACGTGCTCCGCTGCTAAGATCCTGGCCTTTTCGGCTGCCTCGACCTTCAGTAATTAATACCCCAGGGTCCATTATTGGCAAAGCCTTTATCCTCTGGGCCAAGCAGCCTCTAACCCGCTAATTACAGCCAGGCAGCTAATCTCCCAGCCCCCATGATTGACAGCTACACCTATTCTACTAATTGCCTGTTGCAGACAACACCTGGTGAACGGAATCGTCAGGGGAGGACGCACAGTTCTGAGATCTGCTACGAGCCTCGCGGGAGGCTAAACAAGTGTTAGGAAGGTGTGTGTGTGTGTGTGTGTGTTGTGCGTGTGTGTAAGCAGTGTGTTGCACAGTGTGTGTTGTGTAAATTATGGATGGTGTGTGAGCAGTGCACATGCTCTATATCTATCAGTGTATCTACCCTACTATCTATCCATCCAAGTGTCTGTTTATCTATATATCAATATATCTATATATCAAAACACACCCATAGATATTATCCAGTTTACCTGAGTGCATGTGTGTGTGTGTGTGGGTGTAGGTGTGTGTATGTGTTTGTATGTGTGTGTGTCTCTCTGTTTGTGGGTGTGTGTGTGTGTGTGTGTGTGTGTGTACGTTTGCAGTTCGCTGCACATGACAAAACATTCCTGGCTCAGGGTGCGATTAAGAGGACAGAGGAAACAGCGGTGAAGTACTTGCTTCTATAGCGCATGCTAGCCGGACCCCCAAGGCACCCGAGCTATGGGGACCCCTCAGAAAACAAAAAGCCAGCCAAACGGCTCTGACCAGGGGCCCCTGTCTCCGGAGAGGGGCCCCGGTCCACCAGATGACCCAACCAAACACACACACACACACACACACATTAGCATAGGAGTGAAAACACTCAGCAGTGTAACATACCATAATATGTGCTAACTGAAGCTGACACAGAGGTTCATAAGTCAATGTTCTACAAGCAGTTCTGCTTCTCTTCATGCATCCAACAAATATCATCATACGCAAGCAAACAAACAAACAAACAAACACACAAACAAACCCATGCAAATACATACACAAATTATTTGAAATGTTTTCTAACTTGAGCAAATCATCCCTCACCTCACTGATTTGATTACGTGAATAAAGCTAAATAAATTTGAAGTCTGAGCTGCCAGTTCATTACTGTAATACAATAACAATAGTCATACCAAGTCAACACATTTCTGACCTCATCCCTGCACTTCATCATAATTGTAGGGTCAGGGTTAGCGCGTTGGACACGGAGGGGCAAGAGAAAAATTGTATAAAGTTTTCCAGATTTCCAGATTCCAGATTTGTATGAAATTAAAAGTACTGGTACTCTTTGACATGCGTGTTCTCCGACAGCCTCCTCTGTCATGCATGTCCGTGTCACACAGACAGCACAGGGTTTCCTTGGCAAGGCGTCCAGTACCAGGGGCCCGTGAGGCCCTGCAGGACATAAAGTCACTCTGATCTCCTGCTGACAGACAGAAGCCGGGTAGAAGAGATACCTCTACACCGGGGATGGTGTGTGTGTGTGAGTGTATGTGTGTGTGTGTTTGTGTATGTGTGTCCTTCCAGCGTGTCCTGGTGTATGTATGTGTGTGTGTGTGTGTGTGTTTGTGTGTGTATGTGTGTGTTTGTGTATGTGTGTCCTTCCAGCGTGTCCTTGTGTCTGTGTGTGTGCATGTGTGTGTGTGTCCTTGTGTATGTGTGTGTGTGTGTGTGTGTTAGCTGCTGTGGGACAGGGGTGACAGGCTGTCAGTCTGTCTCTGTTTGAGGGACAGGTGGGGGAAAAGGCCACAGTGCGTTCATAACACAGCGTCGGGGCCGAGGGGGCGTCGCCACGGTGACCGGGCGTGTCTGCGAACCGCAGGCCGGCATTGGCCAGGGGTCCGAGGGGAGGCTCAGCACCATCCTGTTCTGCAAATGTAACCCGGACCCCCTGCCGCCTCTGACCTTAGCCTGTCAGAACCAGACAGAGCAGGGACCCCAGGAGTGTGGATGTGTGTGTATGTGTGTGTGTACGTGTATGTGTGTGTGTGTGTGTGTTTGCGTGTGTATGTGTGTGTGTGTTTGCGCGTGTGTGTGTGTCATGAATGTAAATGATGATGGGGGGGGTTGGGGGGTCACCACTGCAGATCAATGGATCTAAATAACATGATGACATGATTAGCATACCGTTAGCCTGTGGTAGAGACAGACACAGACAGACCCCCGCCCCCCCCACAGGACCGGACCACACAGCGCTCAGAGTGTGTGTCTGTCCATGTTGAACAACGCCCTCTATCACAGCCGTCCAATCAGCTGTGTCTCTGGAGCTCAGAGGGAGGACAGCGCCGGGGTTTGTGGGTAATGAGTGAGTGGCATTAAGTACGGACCCCCGGGGGCCCCAAGTGGGGGAGAGTTTAGCTTGGTTTGGGGTGTGCTTGTCCTACTAAGAGGCTCGCTGAGGAAGGTTCTACAGAGAACCGGACCATAAAAAGAGAACGGTACCTCATTTTACTTGTGGTACAGACTCGACGTACAGAAGTGTTCAGTCCAAAACCACCAGACTTAAGAACTATTTTTCTTCCCCACTGCCATCAGACTCCTAAACAACAGATAGGGCTCTATTACTAGCTATTACTACTACCTCAGAACTGTTAACATTTTTTTTCTAAAAAAATCTTTACAACCACAATTTGCACATGCACAACACTTTTCATTTTATTCTATTTTATTTAATTTGTGTTGTTGCTATTTACTTTGTATATTGTATGTATTGCTCTTTTTGATATTTACTATGTTTATATTGGTTGGCATTAAGTGGAAAAAACAAAGAACAATAAACACTTTGAATCTTGTCTCTTGTCTCGTGTTTAAATCGCTCCTGACTGAACATATTTAGCATTTTAAAGGATGTATTTACTGAGTGATAGAGGACATCAATCAAAACGTCTTCCTTGGATTGGAATTAGTTGACTTACTCTTGTTTGTCATGAATACATTTACATTTGACAACACAGGACATGAAGAGAACTAAACCATCCAATAATAACTACAGCAGAGGAGAGTTACAGGGCATTTCATACACTGCTTAAATCGGAGGGGTTTTAACAAAACAGACCATTTAAGGCTGTGAAGGGCTGACTTCCTGAGCGTTGGTTCAACTGAGTCAGGCAGACCCCGTGTTCCCTGGGCCCTTATTCAGTCGTATGGATGACATCATCAGCCTGGGACACGAGGGCATCGGCCCAACAGGACCCTGGACGGCCAATGCCTGACCCGGCACTTTAACAACACTGACAGGGCCAATCAGCATCAAGCCCCACGAGCCAATAGCGTTGTGAGAGTCATCCGTGGAACGCGAGTTTCCGACAAAAGGCGAGGAGTTCGGCACAGCGAGGTGAAAGCGATCCGGTCTGAATTAAAAACCTGGCAGCTCTGCTCACAGGTCCATTCATACTCAACCTTAAGACACCGGCCCCCCCGGTGTCTTGTAGCGCTAAAGGCTAACTGCCGCTGAAACCTATAGCAGCTCAACGTGTCTCGCAGCACGCGGTGGAAAAAGCCCTCATATCCTGTACTGATCTTTATGAGCCCTGTACTTAGCGTTAAGATCTGCAGCAAAGCACACAGTGTTTTGGTCAAGAGAAGGTCCGCCTTAAACGTCCTGCTGACCACGTGGAAATATCCTCCTACGTAAAGCTACATGTTCATCATCATGACCCTCATTGTAGAAACATGACGTGACGTGTTTTGTTTGGCTAAAGGACCACCTCGTATTGTCAGCAAACGTTAAACACATAAATAAACAAACTATAAATAAACTAGTAACAAGGTTAAAGGAAGTAGTCTGTATATATATATATATATATATATTACACCTATAGATAGCGTCAGTACACGTGACTGCGTGGTGAGCTGTTAGGAGGGTCCATGGTGGTTCTGTGAGGTGAGGTGTGTGAGGCTATGCTGATACTGTGTGTGTGTGTGTGTGTGTGCGTGCGTGTGTGTGTGTGTGTGTGTGTGTTCATGGTTATAATGAGAGGGGTGTTGGTGTCTGAGGTTGTATGATGACGGGGTGTGGGTGGGGTCCTGACCACTGGGGTGTTGGAGCAGAGCTCATTCATCAACATTGTTCTGCGGGGATGATTTATCTCCTGGTGGCCTGGGCACAGATGTCATCCGTGGGCTGGTTCTGCCCTGGGAGCCCGTCTGCTCCGGAACCTGCCAGTGCTTTAGATAACCACGCTACCAGTGTGAGTGTGAGTGTGTGTGTGAGTGAGTGTGAGTGTGCACATGAATGTGTTACATTCTGTATGCTATTACATATGTTTGTGTGTGTCTGTCTGAGTATGAGTGTTCGTGGTTGGGTTCCTTTGGGTTCCTTTAGCTGTATGTTTTTTTGTGCGTGTGTGTGTGTGTGTGTGTTGCTGTTCGTGGTGCATATGAATTTGTGTCTGCAGCCTAGGAACCAAGTTGTAATCACGGGTGTGTCGAACCATTATGCGTGTGTGTGTGTGTGTGCATTTGTGTATACCTGTTTTTCCTTGCAAATAGAGAGTGTGTGTGTGTGTGTGTGCCTGTTCTGCTTTACGGGTGGAATAACTGGTAGCTTTGTGTCGAACAAAAGGAAGCATTCCTGCATGTCTTGCAGGTGCTGTATCTCGGGCCACTGGGGGCCCCCGAAGGCTCCATTTTCACAACCCATTTCCAACCTCAGCCGGCCCCATCGGCCCCATGCTGAGGGGCTCCAGCCTGCGCCAGAACCGTGTTCTGCTAAGACAGCGAGGTCCATGGCGCTGAGGCAGGGAAATGGAGTGGAAAGAGGAGTTAAAGGGGAACGTGGGCGCGGGGCCGAAGCCCACATCTGTGACCGCTCAGCTCCGACAGGGGGCCCCTGCGCCCGCCACTGCCGGCCCCCACCCCTGCCGGCCCCCACCGCCCCCCCCAGCAGGACGCAACCGTCCCCCGATTAGCGTTAGCATTTAGGATCAGAGCCTCTGCGTGGCCGAGGGACCCCAAACAGAACCGCTAACGCTCGCTGGGGCTCCGAGCTCCACTTCAGTGTTTTGTTAAATGACACTCAAAAGGTTCCTCCCCACCTTCCCCTTCCCTCTGTCTCCCCCGGTCCCCCCCACTCTCCCCCTGCCCCGGCTGTGTTTGTTGTCTTTGCTGACCTTTGTGGAAAATGTCTTCTTTATCTACGCGCCGCAAGCTAATGTGCGCGCTGCACTCTGCGGGGGTCCGGGGGGACGGAGCGCTCTGGGCTCACCAGAGAGACCCGGCCCACCTCCCAGAGACCCGGCCCCCCTTCTAGACACCCGGCCCACCTCCCAGAGACCCGGACCACCTCCCAGAGACCTGGTCGCGCATCGCAAGTGAGCCAGAGGTGAAGCATGAGGAAAGGATACGATGGGGGGGGGGGTGTTCTGAAGCGTATCTGGGTTAGCTTATCGTTAGCTGCTGCCGTTGTTACGCCCTCCTAGGTGTGACGGTGCTCTGGCCGGACTGGGTTCTAATTGCAGCGGAGAGGCACGCCCGCAGAGATCTGCCTGTTTATTATTCAAACGCCAAATTAAGAGCGTCAAACAGACCGGGGGGTCAACCACATGCAAATATTAGCATGTTGGGATGCACAACGAACAGGGAGTGCAGGAAATACTTCATCATGTCGTATGCATACAGTATAAGTGTGTCTGCGGCCGGGCGAGGGCTCTGTTTGAATTTAATTAGGAGCGTACTCACCTCCCCGATACTCCAGACTAATGAAGCTCGTTTGTGCGTCTGTTGCATAACTAACACCCGCATGATAAATGGGAGCGTCACTTTAAAAGATGATGAATCGAGTCCGGAGCTCGTCGGACATGAGGAGAAAAAAAGGAAAAATACAGCAGGCATGGTGGCGTTGCGCCGAGCAAAGGATCATGGGTAAAGGAGGGGCTGGGGG
>JAOPJJ010107702.1:0-13548 GCA_027122795.1 Enchelyopus cimbrius
GAAGCCGTCTCCTGGTCGTACGACCCATTTAACGACCCCCTTAAGCTAACGACCCTTTTGGGAAACGGGGCCCTGGTCTGGTTGTTCAGTAGAGACCCCAGCATGGAGTCCTTCACCGTCCAGTAGCAGCCCTTGGACATCTGGTGTGCCAGTTCCTTGGTCCTGCTATAAAACAACACCTGGGACACACAGCATACTCTGAACAAATGGCTTCTAGCCTTCGTGTAGTTTCTTTGAAATGGCAGGAGTACATTATAGCTAGGCTGAGCAGTAGAACATAATTTGTACACTATTATACATACTAATATGAAGAAAAATTTTAAAGATGTGAGGTCAAAAGATACATTTTGTTTATCATTCTGGCTGATGAGTGATGACAAGTTGTTCAATATGTAGGATAATAGATGCTACACACTAGTTTGTATTTAAGTGATAATATGTAGACTCAATAAATACAATACAATTATGAAATAGCCTACTTATGTATATGTTGGAACACATTAATACACAATTTATGTTAATAAACTATTAGCCCACTGTATAGCCAAAAGATTTATTGAGTTAGAAACAGGGCAAGTAGTCATATTCGCAGGATATTTACCCGGTCGCACGCTGGCTGCAGAGGCGCGATGGACATCAGGTCATCGTAGGCCTCCACCTTGAATTGGCACGTGCTGCGGCCCACGTATGCTTGCTCAAAGGCACTCCAGACCTTCAAACAGTCAGGGCTTCAAGCACAAATTTAAACTAGTAAGTGTATTGCGAACCATGAGTACGGCCTACTGAACAATATACATCCCTACCACTCAAAATTGTAGGAAAGGATGCCTAAAAAGATCCCACATGTTAATTATACAATTTGATATTGGCAATTTTTGCAATATCAAAGTAATACAAGTACCAAAGAGACACAGTGATTACGTGAGAACCACAGCAGTCAGCTGAGCAAAATGTTGATTGTTTTCTGTTTTGACGGACATCAATAGAGATGAAACTTTATCTTCCGCCGCTAGCTGGAAACAAAAACATTTTTTTAACGTTTATTTTACCAGATAAAAAATTGACAACAGTTTCTTACATACAATATTGATCTGTTCAAGAGGCCCCAACAGGAATAAAGGTACATATACTGTAACAACTTCACAAGTGTGATTCATTTAGACAAATAAACAAGGGATATACAAATGCACAGCATATATACATTCTAAAACAGAGAGTGTGTGTATGCAGATACATGTGTCTGGGTGTGAAAAATAAATTAAACGGGTATTTCGGAATTTTGGAGAAAGGACCTAATTTCCAAGTGAGCCGGTTTGTTATTTATCATTGCAGACATTTTCAACAAATTTCTTTCAGTCCATCTAGTTGCAGAGTTCACTGTTGCTAGGCTAGCACACGGTTTCTGCGAGCCTGCCAATAAAAACTGTCTTACGCACTCCACAGTACACCCGACGGAAATGAATTATAAGACTATCGATGTACATTTCTGTATTGATAGAATAATTTTAGAAAAAAAACTAACCTTGCATCGTATTAATCATTGCAGTTTGAGGGACTAGTTTCTCAGCAGCTGTGGGATTTTGTAAATATTTTGTAAATAATTTTGTTTGTAATAATCTTCACCTTTCTTCACCTTTTGAATGGGTCGGTTCTGTTACTGAGTACTACTGCCAGGACCAAGACCCCGACAGGCAGAACTACAAACGCGCTTTCGTGGAGCAGCCTGTTCTTACGGGTGGTCGGGTCAGATTCCATCAATCCAATATGACAAAATTACAATATGTCCTATGATGATAAAAATAACCTAGCACACTGAGCTCTCATGCATTGGACATGTGGTGGGCCTTTCTCTGACCCAGCACACTGGGCTCTCATGCATTGGACATATAATGCACCTTTCTTCTTACTCACAGACCCTAGCCCCCACATGATCAGCAGCAAGAACACATGGTCTTATCTGCTAGTAACACCTAGCCAAAGGCCGTAGACGCTTCCTGCACTCCTCCAGGAAAGGCAGATGCGCGGAGTACCTCGTGCAGACCCAGACAACACACCCGTCGCTAGGCGACGTCGGACCTCGATGCGCGGCTTGACGCACGCAGCCCGCATGGAGGGGGCACATATAAAACATACACACACAGACAAAGAACATGCTCATCCAGGGTAGAACCTCTACGGAGGCGAAGCTCTCGACGACCTCAGCACTGTTAGGGACTTAGATTAGCTCATCGACTTACTACGCTTTGTAAACTATGTCCAACTTTTGTCACCAAAATAAACCTAAGGCCTTTCATGCCGTTACCTCTATCTCCTCTCCGTCTCAATTTATCTGCTCCGTACCTAGACAGACGTTTTTACTCAACACCTACCAGTTCCTATGCCTGTTACTTTGGCTTCTCACTCGATTGTTGCTTGTAGATGTCTATTTATCGGGGCGTGTGCCCTGGACTTTCATAAGAAACACTTTCCTGTGCAACTGGTAGGACACAACCAGTCTTCAGGTTACCACTTGTCAGCCTGCAGGTCGAAGTCTTGAGTCTAACAGGGTTTAGCCAACATTAATAACCAAACCTTTTTTTTTACTACCGCTTCCACTGTCTCCTGCACAGTGAAAAGATGGACTGAGGAGTCTGAAGAGGCTCTGAAAGACTGTTTTGAGTCCACTGTGTGAGAGGTTCTGTGTGACTCTTATGGTTTTGGAACCAACTTCTCCAGAAGGTTGGTAATTGTTTTAAGATATTCTGGTGAAGAGGATGGAGCATGCTGAGGCTCTTATTCACTAGGCCATATAAGGTGAGGGTTGTTTAAGTAAAATGGAACTGGGATTGGAACAGAGATGGATCTACGATCCTGCCGGAATAAAAGGAATAAACGAACAGAGTTTTGTCCGTGAGTCTTTATTGTTAACAGTACGGTTTAACAGAATTAAGTAGTAGGCATAAACTGGGCGGATAACAACGCAGCGCTGAGTTCCCAAGGGGACAGCAGGCTCCGCTCGGAGTCTGCTGAGGAATCGCACCCCTGGAATAGGGGCGCTGGTCTTTATGGAGGACCCTGTTGTCTCCTCCCGGGGCAGGCGACCCTGCTCGCCCACGGGCTGATAACGTGCACCTGCTGATGGTGGTTTGGCGGGAGGCCCCTCGCCCCCGTCCGCTGGGTGGTCTTATCTCTCGGTAGGACTGGTCCGAGTTGCCATCTCTCAGGATGTTGCCATTTCTCTTAGCGCTCTGTACTTTCCCAGGGAGTGCCAACTTTAGCTATGCAAGAACAGAACACTCTGTTCTATATTTTTACAACAGTCCCTCTCAAGGGCTCGCCAGAGACCTTAACAAAGGGTAAAAATATGCACCGAATCAAGACACGGAAATACAAAAATCATTATAAAAATATATCATTGGGGGGCTCCGACCACGGGGACATGGGAGGGCGCCAAAGTACGCCCTATCATCCCGTTTATTCAAAACCGGGTCGGAGGGGAACAGCTGTATTGCTACACACAATCCTCAACACAGAGGGCCCCCTGGGGACTCGCCTCTGCTCCCTCATACCAATCCAGATTAAGTAGCAACGGCATTTGGACCGCTTTCTCAGATGGTTGTAAAAATAATCGGATCATGCAGTCAAACGTTTGTGGCTGGGTCACAGGCTTCATTGGAACTGGGACGGATTGTAGAATGGGGCGTGCAGTCGCACACGCCACGCAGTCCTCCATTCCGTTAACTCGCGCTGAACCAACCAGCCATTTTAGCCACATATTACCATTACCGCCTGTCTCTGTCTCCAGGCCTATCCTTCCTACCGTGGCCAGATCGCGCAAGTTGTATTCTACCACCCCGGGCTGCTGAGGCCCGGGCTCTGCTTCCTCTGCAAGGTCAGGTTTGATGTTGTTACTCGCGGAGGGCACAGCCGTGGACGTTTGGTGGTGCGTTTGGGAGGCGGGAGGAAGTTAAGTTTTACCAAACTTTTGGTGTCCCTACCCGCATGATATACGCCTAACACGAAATATACCGTGTTGGGTTCGTTAGGACCGCACATCCGACGAGTGGTGTCCGTGTAAGGCATGATGGTGACATTCTTAAGTGTGAAGAGTATTCGGCCATTGCTGCCCCTGGCGTTGAAGGGAGGCCGTCCGTTCCTCCCAATTGGAGGGGCTGGAGGACTCTCTGCCGTTATATCACGGGATCACATAATAAGGCCCTATAATATCCCTTCCCGACATCCAAAGGATGTTACGCCATCTGGTACACCACCCACTCCCTTTCCCAAACGACGAGGCCATCATACCATTCCCCTGGGTCCCCCCAGGAGACCCCTGAGTACTGTCGCACAGATATATATCATATCCATTCCAGGACAAGGGGTAACCGCCGCAATTAATAACGTCGCACAGGTTAAAGGAGAACACCATGTTACTCCCTAAGGTATAATTCAACTCAAATCCCTTTGTGACTTTGTGAGGCATGGTGATCCCCAACCGTCCGTTTAGTCCTAGCGAATTCCCCCGCTGTCCAACGGGGCTTGGGGAGACCGGCGTGTGGGTTGATGTAATAGAATGTGAGGATCTACCACTAGCCCAACACATCCTCCCACCACTCCTGTGGTGACAAGGCAGTTCATCTGGGTGTGAGTCCTACGGGTAGGGGGTCCCTCCCCGTCATTCTGTTGCACCTCGTCACGTAAGCGGGCATAGTCTGGTTCCTCTCCTTGGAGGAGCTCCATAATCGCACCTGTGGAGAGAGTTAGTGCCTTTTGTCTGGAGTGTAGAATGCAATCTCTTACTCCTTAGTTTGGTCCTTCAGTCTCAGGTTGGTCTGGTCCAGGGAGTCCGTGCCAGGAGGATCTGCTCTCCTAGTCTGGGACAGGTGCATCAACGTACGTCCCTTTGTCCCGAGTATGGCCACCAAGAATGGGGTGGCCAACAACACCTGGAATGGACCAGCCCACCGTGGTTCCAGCGACTTTCGCTGGTGCTTCTTTTCCCAGACCCAATCACCAGGGACCAATGGTGTGTCCGGCTCTGCCGCTGGAGGAACCGTTGTCACCTGTGTGTACAGATCTCGGGAAGCTTGGGTTAATGCGCTACAATAACGAGCCAACTGGTCTTGGTCAATGGTTCTGCTGGAGTGTAAGGTCGTGGCATAGGTCTCCCAGTGATTATCTCAAAGGGAGATAATCCCGACCTCGCCTGTGGAGCCCCTCTCACGGCCATCAGGGCCAGCGGGAGCCCTCAGCCATGTCATCTTCTTGTGCTGGTCAATACATGTCAACAATGGGTCTCTTAATTTAGCCCCCGACCCCGGAGGCTCTTCATGGGCCACAACCTTGGCCATGGTGTGTTTCAGAGTCTGGTTAGCTCTTTCCACCAAGCCTTGACTCTGTGGATGGTATACTGACCCAAACCAATGTTGTATACCCAATGCGGCTTCAACCTCTTCTAACAATTTATTAGCAAAATGGGTGCCGTTGTCCGATTGGATTCTCTTAGGGAATCCCCACCTTGGAATAATCCCCTGAATCAAGAATCGGCATCCTCTCTTCTAGTGGGGAATGCTTCCACCCACTTTGAGAACCGGCAGACTACAACCAACAGATAACGATAACCCTGCGTTCTCTGATCCTTTCCCATATCCGTGTAGTCAATCACCAGCTCCTGGAACGAAAAATCCCGGACTGGGAATAACCCGGGAGGCCGCTTAGCCCCCCGTTTGGGATTATGCTGCTGACAGGTAACACATGAATTCACCATTTCCTGAACAATAGCCCACATAGCTGGATGCCAATAATGACTATATATTGGATCAACTGTTAGCCTAGCACCTGCATGATGTCTCGAATGTTCAGAATGAACCATTATCCGTATGCACTTTGTTGTCAACACCGGTCGTCCATCACTGCACCACCACACCTGCAGACTGTCTTTGCCACACCCATTCCAGGATCCACCGGCCGATTTCCTCGGGGCTTGCCTGACTCTGCATTCCTGCAGTGTCAGCCAGACCCCCCACCGGCTATGGACTACTAGAGGCCGATAGTTGGAGAACAGAGCCCTGTTCTCCCCCTGCAGATGGAGCTTGATAGCCATCCGCCTTTTTAGCCGCCTGATCCGCTGCATCGTTACCCTTAGCTACCGCTGTTCCCTCCCCGCTGTGACCCCTGCACTTGATAATGGCCAACTCTTTGGGAAGGTGAATGCTTGCTAATAATCTCACAACTAGGTCTTCATGCTTCAGGACCCCTCCAGTAGAGGTTTTCATCCCCCTCTGGACTGCTTGGGACCCATTCACATGCGCTAGCTCGCACACATCATTGCTGTCTGCGTATACGTCTAACCTTAGTCCTGCACTGTTCTCCAGGGCTTTAACCATCGCTCGGAGTTCTGCCCGCTGTGCTGAGGGCCAGTCAGTCTCACGTCCACTCCGGAGAGTCACATGAGCCCCACTGGGTGTGGTCTGGATCACCGCCCATGATGCAATGTTTTCTCCTGTAAGGTTCTTATAACAACATCCATCAGTATAACACACCTCTTTCGGTTCTGGCCCCTCTAGCGGCTCACACCTTAGGTCTTCCCTTAACTTTAGATCCCCGATATTCTAGGCCAACACTCATGTGGAGTACCCTCGGTTCCTCCCAGCATGTCATCTGATGCCTTAATACCCTCTGTGGAATAACTAATGTTAGGGGTAAGCAATGTCTCTTCTAAATAAAAAGTATTTTTGGCTGTTCCAATAGTAAACAAAGAACATTCAACTGTTTCTTTGACTCCATGTGCCGTGTGAACCACCATCGGATGATTCAAAGTGACGCTAGCTGTCTTATTAATCACTCTAGCTGTAGCGATGAGATGCTTCGCACAGACCGGAAATCCGGTCTCGCTGGGCTCAAACATAAAACTATGATACAATAAGATTTTTCACATTCCTTGATTTTTCTGATACAACACTGCATTAATATCTCCCCCCTTATCAGAGACATCAAGATGAAAAGGGAGGTCGTAATTTGGGGCGTGAAACGCCGAGCCCGAATAGAGGGATTGCTTGAGATGAGTAAACGCCTCCTCGCCCTCAGGTGTCCAATCAAGTAGTGCTTTCAGGTCCCGCACCCCAGCAGAGGTAATCATACTCATCAACAGGGCCGTTTTCACTGTGTAATCTGATACATACTGACGACTAAAATTACACAAACCCAAAAACGACATCATTTGCTGCACACATTCAGGTTTTGGATGATTCAAAATGGGATCATCCAAATCATCCAAATTTGTACCCTGCTTTTGCCAGGGCCTGGAGAACCAAATAAGTGGCCTCTAAACATTCCGCCTTACTTTCTGAGGCGATCAACAAATCATCAACATACTGTACATGAACTGAGCCATCCGGCAAAACAATGGACCCAAGGTCCTTCAACACACAATCATTAAACAGTGTTGGGGTACTTCTGTACCCCTGGGGCATTCTGGTATAAGTCAGATGCTCCTCTTTCCAAGTAAAAGCAAAAATGTCCTGCAAATCAGGATGAAGCGGGATACAATAAAAGGCATTCGCTAAATCTATGGCGGAGAACCACTTATGGTTCGGATTAACCTTTAACAGTGCTGCCTGAGGGTTGGGGACCCTCTCTGGGGGTCCTGTGGTAAGTATGTTTACTTCTCGCAGGTCGTGGGCTATTCTCCATGTTCCATCCGTCTTACGGACCGGCAGAATGGGGGTGTTCCATGGGGACTGGGAGGGGATTGACACCCCGGCCTGCTTTAGGCCCTCAATTGTGGCTGTAATGCCCTCCTCTGCTTCGGGCTTGACTTTATACTGGGGCCGCCAAATGGGCACTGCACCTGGGAGTAGGGGTACCTGTATGCAATGGGTCGTGCATCCCATGTCGTAAGGACCAGAAGCCCACAGCTGTTCAGTGAGAGAGGTCAACATGGTTTTAACCTCTTGATCCACCTCGGGCGCTGCGGGAGAGCCAGGTTCCAGCAGTCCCCGGGACGTCTCCTCCCCAAGCGAGGGACAATCCCTCCGGACCGTGGAAATCCTGACCATGGGACTGTTGAACTGTGTATGAATGAGTGGGTTTTCTGTGGGAACCCATTCCGCTGACAACCCCCGCTGGACCATTGGCCCCAACGCGGCGGGAAGGAACTCATGGCCAACTGCGAGACATTAGACAGCAAAACGGTCACCACTCACCCGTGTCTCCTCCTAGACTAGGCCAGAATTAGGGACAACAAAATAGGACATCAATTCGGGAGATAAGAGGGCAGCTGCCGCCACCCCCTCAGGACCCATGTAGATTTCCTGATGGGCCACCATCTGGGTGGTACCATGCACATACTTAAACCATTGTTCAGTATATACTTCATCAGATTCTTTCAGCACCGCCATGGTCGTGTGTGGGGGAGTTGAGGGGGGGTAGTACTGGCCCTGCTGCATGGCCCAGGTCTCCCACAGTCTCCAATCTGTCATAATGGTCTCTGTAAGGGAGTCTGTCAACAGTTTAAGCCAGAACACATCATATTGCACCACTGGTGGTGGGGTCATGACAGCCAGGAAATGGGCTGGCTCTAAACTATTAACATCATCACTTCCTGGTACACACTGAATAGTGACTCTTAGCCATGCTAACAAGTCTCGTCCTAACAGTGGCAATGGGCATGTAGGGAAGTAAATAAACGAATGATGGACTGTGCTAGCAGGCCCTGATACTGATAGAGGTGGGGTAAAATTATTAACTTGTGGCTCCCCGGAAAAGCCTACTGTAGAGGGGGATTGCATAGTCAATGGGGGCTCCTTACCATGTATCCCGTTAATAGAAGAAACTGTTGCCCCCGTGTCTACCAAAAATGTTATGCTCTGACCATCTATATTCAATGTGAGATAGGGGTTGTTATCTAATAACAGAATATTTTGGTCCCTCTCTGGCCTTCCCAGGGTGTCCTATGGCTGGTGCTGCTGTGTCCAAGCAGGAAACACACCCGCTCCTGGCGCCACCTGTCCAGGGGCTGCCTGTGGGACCATCTGTTCGGGCTGAGGGCCCTGAGGTGCCGCCACGGGCTGCAGACCGCCTGGGGGCTGTGGTGGGGAAGGGTTAGTGGGACAGTTTCGTCGGATGGGGCCTGGTTGCTGACAGCCGTAGCATATCAGTGGTGCTCCCCCTCGCCCACCCCGACCCCTGCCCCCTCCACCCCAATTGGGTGCTGCCTGGTACGCCGGTTGGGCGTATCCTCAAACCATTCCCGGCGCCGCCACCGGAGGATATCCTGGATATCCCATCGGTGCAGCCAACTGACCCACCGGCGGGCCCGGGGCCATCCCCACTGGCCATTGTGGCACCGGATAAGGAGCCACCGGAACCGCCGCCATCTGCGCTACTCGCTGCTTACTGTCTGCCTCGCTGCTCCTCTTCTGCTAAGGAATCGCACCCCTGGAATAGGGGCGCTGGTCTTTATGGAGGACCCTGTCGTCTCGTCCCGGGGCGGGCGACCCTGCTCGCCCACGGGCTGATAACGTGCACCTGCTGATGGTGGTTTGGCGGGAGGCCCCTCGCCCCCGCCCGCCGGGTGGTCTTATCTCTCGGTAGGACTGGTCCGAGTTGCCATCTCTCGGGATGTTGCCATTTCTCTTAGCGCTCTATACTTTCCCATGGAGTTGCAACTTTAGCTATGCAAGAACAGAACACTCTGTTCTATATTTTTACAACATGAGGCAGAGAGAGATAAGCTCTTAGGACACTTTAGTAGTATGTGGAGCATGTGTGAATGATGGCAACTTTAAGCAGCCTCACCTGGCCCAAGTCTGACTGATTGGACTCCGGGTGGGCGAGGCTGCGTGCTTGTTGTGTATTGAGCAATTGATGCGCACCGGTTGAACCAGCCACCAACACACACACTGTATTTGATTGATGACACCATTTATAGTGGTTGCAGTTCTTTTTAAATTATAACAATTGGCCCTTGGGGCCAAATTGTTTGAAGTAGATCGTGAGAGGTCCAACACCCCCATCTAGTGGCCTCTGGTCGTCTCTGGTCCTCAATCCCACAACACACCTGCCGGTAATATGCTAATCAACATTCCATACTTCAGCCGGGGATTTCCAATCAGCCGGCGCCAGTTTGTCGTTTACAACACCCAAGTCTGTATCGGTCCTACCAGCTCTTTGTTAAGTCTTGCTCCCTTTCCCTGCTCGTTTAGTAATCCCCTCTCCCCTTCTCTAGTTCTCCGCCTGCCTGAATACCCGCCCATCGTCGAGCCCTTGCCTACCTGATTGCCCGCCCGGTACCAGACCCCCGCCTGCCTGACTACCCGCCTTGCTTGTGTAAATAAATCCTGTTTCCATTACTCTGTCCCCGCCTCCCTGTGTTCGGCACTTGGGTCCCCACGTCCTGTCCCATAACAAGAAGTTCCCTGAGATTGTTATTTATCAATTTTCCTCAGAACCTCTTAAACTGTTGTTTAATTAAGAAGGAAGAACGATGTTACGGTGAAGAGTCCGAAGAGGGTTGAATAAAATACCAGTTAAGACCAAAATTGAGTATTTATTCCGTTAACAATTCTAGGTTTCTATGACTTCTAACGGAGAGGCCTAATGCACACGGTACCATCTATCAGCGCTGATGATTCTCCGCAGAGGGCCGCGTCCAACGACACTCTGCCCCGAGAGAAGCGAAGAATAGCACACCCTTCCTTGTTTGTTGGTGCTTTTTGTACTGCTCCCCCACTCCGCACTGGGGGGTCCTGAAACTTGAGTTAGGGCCACACAGTATCTCCTAAGCTGATCGTCTATTTGGTCAGACAGGGGCTCGGCGGGAGTGTAAGGCCCGGGCATGGGCCTTCCCGTGATTATCTCATGGGGGGAAAGGCCTGTTCGCGCATGGGGGGCAGACCTGACAGCCAGTAGGGCTAAAGAGAGGGCTGAGAGCCACGTCATTTTATGCTGGTCGATAGCGACCAACAGCGCGTCACGAGCTAAGGTAGTGTCTGACAGGGTTTTGCTCTGCTGGATCAGCTTGCTCATTGTCTGTTTTAGAGACTGGTTCGCCCTCTCAACTAGTCCCTGGCTCTGAGGGTGATAGACCGAACCATAACAGTGCACAATCCCTAGACCAGCTTCTACCTCAGCAACTAGTTTGTTAGCAAAATGAGACCCATTGTCTGAGGAGATTTTGTGGGGAAAACCCCATCTGGGGATCAGTTCTGTCACTAGGGCTTTGACGACAGACAAATCTTCTTTTTTAGTTGGGAATGCCTCTACCCAGTGGGAGAACCGGCATACCCATGGGTTCTCTGTTCTTTCCCCATGTCAGTATAGTCAATGCATATCTCCTGGAAAGGAAGAGGGGGAATGGGGAAATGACCGGACTGGGTTTTACAGGCCGGACGGGGGTTCTGTTGTTGGCAGGTGACACAGTTCTCCAGTTGGTGCCTGACGTGGGCCATCAACTGGGGGTGCCACCAATGTCGTTGGATTGGGTCTGCTGTCACTCTGGGTCCTTGGTGATGTCTGGTGTGTTCGGAATGTGTCATGAGGGTGAGGGCTCTGGTCGCCAGGGCCGGCTTCCAGTTTCGGGCCCGGTAGATGCCGTGTTCATCTTTCTGACATCCTTGGTGAAGCCAGTAGTTATTTTCTTCTGCACTGGCGTGCCCTTGCATCTCTTCGATGTCACTGGGGTCCGTGTTGGTCTTGTCATCTGGAGCGCTGATGAACTGCATGACAGGAGGCTGGTATCCTCCAGCGTCCTTTGCTGCTTGATCGACGGCGTTGTTCCCCAGCGTGGATATCTCATTTCCTTTTGAGTGTCCCTTGCACTTGATGACTGCAAGGGCCATATGGTTTCCATATGCTGGCTACGAGCCGGGTGATGAGGTCACCATGTTTTAGGGGTTTTCCTGCTGAGTTCCTCATCCCTCTCTCGACTGCTTGAGAGGCGTTCACGTGGACCAGCTCATATACGCACTTGCTGTCGGTGTATATGTCCAGTCGTTGCCCACTACCGTTTTCCAGGGCTTCCATCAGGGCTCGCAATTCTGCTTCCGCTGGGCTGATGGTTTGTCAGTTTCCAGTCCACTTCTTAGGGTCCGATGCTTTCCGTCGGGAGTCTGCTGCACTATGGCCCAGGAGGCCATAGTGCAGCATAGGCCATTCCCTCGGGGTTCTTCTAACAGCAACCATCAGTGTACCATACATCCTTGAGGTTCGAGAGGATCCCCTTGGAGTTCGGGTCGCAGTTTTAGCTCAGCTTGGATCCGGGGCCAGCACTTGTGAGGTTCTCCATCCCGGCCTCCACAGAGGTCGTCGGAGACCAGGACCCCTTCCGTGCTGTACGAGATGTTGGGGCTTAGGAGGACTTCTTCTAGCCCCCGGTTTTTTTTTGCGGTGCTTATTGCGAAGGCGGAGGATTCCACCGTCTCCTTGACTCTGTGAGCTGTGTGGACTACTGTGGGGTGGTTGAGGGTGATGTTTGCAGTTTTACACAGGACTCGGGCTGCTGCTAAGAGATGCTTGGCGCAGGTGGGGAGGCCTTTGTCGCTGGGGTCGAATGTGGAGCTGTGATGTAGGATCCTTCGGCTTCCTTTATTCTTTTGCCATAGCACTCCACTGATGTGGTCCCGTTTGGAGTCTTCCGTTATCCCTCTCCGGTCTTCTCCGATTCTTCTTCCGAGAAAGATGTTGGCTGGGCGATGTGTAGCTTTTCCTGCTTGCATTTGTAGCCGGCTTTTGCGAGAGCCTCCAGCACGCGTCGGGTCGTTTCTAGACATTCTTCTTTGGTCTCTGCTCCAATGAGGATGGCATCCATGTATTGAATGATTACTGCATTTCCCCGTTCTTCGATGGGGGTGAGGTCTTGTAGTACCAGGGTGTTGAACAGAGTGGGGGTGCTGCGGTACCCTTGTGGCATGCGGGTGTAGGTCAGGTGTTCTCCTTTCCAGGTGAACGCAAAGATGTCTTGCAAGGCCGGGTCTAGCCCGATACAGACGAAGGCACTCGCCAGGTCTATTCCCGAGAACCACTTGTGGGAGGGCTTCACATTATGGAGGGCTACCAGGGGGTTGGGGACTCTCTGTGGGGGTCCATCCGTTCGGGTGTTGACTTCCCTAAGGTCATGCACCATCCTCCATGTTGTCCTGTCCGCTTTCTTTACAGGGAGGATGGGGGTATTCCAGGGGGATCGTGAAGGGATCAGGACTCCCGCTTCCTTTAGTCCTTTGATTGTCTCGGTGATCCCTCTGTCCCTCTGTCTATCCTTGTATTGGGGTTTCCATACAGGGGTTGCGCCTTTCTTCAATGGGACTGTGACTAGATGTTGAGTTTTTCCCATGTCGTAGGGCCCTGTAGCCCAGAGTAGAGGAGGGAGATTCTGCAAAGATGGTCTCGATATCTTGGTCCATCTCTGACTCCGGGGGAGGCGGGGGTGAGTGACTTTGGGGGTTCCTTCTTCGAGGAGGAGGCGTATCCAGTAGACCTCTAGAGTCTCAGGAGCTGGGGCTCCATCTTCTGGGGATTCGGGGCTTCTGATGCACCGCACTGTGGTGGTTTGTAGCCGGAACAGCAAATCTC
>JAOPJJ010107717.1:0-12224 GCA_027122795.1 Enchelyopus cimbrius
CTCCTCCACTTGAGGCAGGAGCTCTCTCCCAACCCGGAGGGAGCAAGCCACCTTTTTCCGGTCGAGAACCATGGCCTTTCTTCATGTCGTTATCGTATAGTTTATGTGTGAACGTTGTCATTCATATTAACGAGAGCGATATTTTTTTTATAGTTATAGTTATCGTTCTAGGTGTGAACGGGCCTTTATACCTCACTTTGGATGAATGCGTTCATTAAATCCACCAGACCTTCCAGACCAATATTGAAGTTATTGGTACAGTTTATCACAGGCAAGGCATGGTTTGCATTTTTGTCTTGAAATAACTCTGCTTTTCTTTTCAGCTCAAAATCAACCGTTCTTCCGATGTCTCGGTGAGTCATCCCAGCAGAGCTGTGCAGAAATACCCCAGGTGCCCTGGCGCACTACAGGGTACTCCGACCTCCAAGGCCGTCTTGACCTCAGCGACGTGGACTAGAGGTAAAGAGAAAGAGGAGGGGGGGCAGTAAAAAGTATATTTTGTTCTCTTGTTTAAGATAATGGTTAGCTTCGAGGGGGAGTTTTGGTGGCGAGCTGCTCTTAGTCGGGTCAATAAGATGTGAAATGAGGCTCTGTTGCTCTGACTTGTCGAAATATTTCTATTTGATCGTTTCTTTCGTCTTCCCTACCTCCATTCTATCTTCCTGAATGTCTATTGTGCATCTGTGATCATTTGGCCTATACGCATTTGCATGGCAAACTCATCCCTTGAGGCAATTGTACTTCAACCTGACAAATTGGCGCCGTTCCCAGCCGTGCGTCATCCACGGCAGGGTGCTATACCTACAGAGGAACATTAATTAGCCAAAGTACCGACTATTAAGATGCACTGTGAGACTGAAGTCTAATCAGTGCTCAAGTGTTGGCACCTGTCTTCCCTTTTGAATTTGAATAACAATCCAATGCGCTTAATGTTTAACAAAGAAAAGCCCTCCTGCTGTTGAATGTAATTGAAGCCCGAATCGAATGGATGCGTTTCAAAATTGGTTTTGCAGGTTGGAATTGGAGGGCGTGATCATAGTCAACATCAGGGGGGATGACGGGCTTCTGGAGGGAAATAGCTCTATCAGTTACTGAAGCTGTACGGAGGATACAGATCGACTGCGCGGGCCTGATGAAAAGTCCCAGGTCTTCCCCTACGTCTAGGAGGCTCATAGTGCCACTGCCATCAGTCCTGCAGAACTGGAAATGATGTTGGGTTCTCCAAACCCTATCTGTTTTATTTAAAGATCCCATGCCATTAAAGTCCAATTTTCCCTATTGTTTGTTAAATTACATAGGTCAGAATGAGTTTGTGAGCTGTGGTTAATTTGAAATCTATGCAGTTTGTCTGCTGTATGCATTTGCTAATGAAAGGAAGAAGGCAGAAAAAATGAGCCAATCTGGATCAGCCGTCAGTGCTGTGCAGCACTGACAAATTATTTGAACGTGAATTACTATTCACTTACGCATTCACAGAGTCGGCTATTTTTTGCCAGCACGCCTCCCTTGCCTTATTGATGGCAACTGTGTTGCCCCTTGCTGTAATTTAGCGTTTGAACTCGTCATAGGAGTCCAGTTCATAATTACAATCTGTTCCTCCAGAGTGAAATAAACCTCCCGTGTTCTCTCCATTTCGTAAAGGTGAGTATAATGATGCGATAAACGCCCTTATTATGGGAATGCGCATTGAAACTACAGCGGAAAACCTGGCCTGACAAATAGACTCGTAAGTAAGCTTTGTGGTACCATTGAACTCAGTTTCGAATTTATCGATCCAGGTTATCCGCTATTACTCGTCACGTTGTATTGCAGGGCTGTGGAGGCCAGCTTATTTTTTGTATTGTGGCAAGGGCCCTACTGCAGCCCATAATCACACAGTAACATCTCTACTCTCACACACACCTCAAACCCGCTGCTGGTAGAAATCATGATGACGAAAATATTCTGTGTGTGTGTGTGTCTTGAGTTTACGATAGAACTAATGCTGTCAGTGCATCGTGGATCTGAGGGTTCAGGAGAAGCCTGCGTTCACTCCACTACACGCATCACTTTGGTTCAAACCCGGTTCAAATAATCAGTGTCTTTAAGAAGACACTGATTGGCCTTTCCGCCCATGACTCAATCAACCCTTTTTTTAAATATTTTTTTTATTCCACTTGAAATTAATTGACGACAACTGAAGTCACATTTTCATCAAACGTGAGCGCAGGTAGTCATTCGCAAGACGGAATCATTTCACCTTTGATTCAGTTCCGTAAATTTATAAATAGAAAGTTGTTTTTTTTTAACCTTTGATTCGATTGCTATGTTTTGCATCTTGTGCACAAAATATTTCCCTGCGTTCCTTTCATGCGCTGAAACCTCGCCAGTCATTCGGCCCTGGTTCAGTTCGCTAATTGAGAGAAACGACAAGTTGTTTCGTTGACACAAGGCCTCGTAATGAAGCAATCTGCATCTGATTTGTGGTGCTTGACACGTCGGGGGAAAAATTATGCGCTAGCTGTTATTATGGTATGTGTAACTAAGAGGGGGGGGGGACTCGTTCCTCAGTCCCGCCCTGCATGGGGGCTTTAGCCCGGAAATGAATGGGCTCAAGTTGTATGTGTGCTAAGGGCTGTGTATTGATCTATCAGTGTAGTGTAAATTACAATGGTTATCCTCGAAGGTGGGTATCATGGCAGTGGGGTCATTTGAGGGGGGGGTCAGAGAAATGGAGTAAGAGTGAACGCCTCTCTCTCTCTCTCCCTCTCTCGTTCTCTAATTTTTGTTACTTCCATAATCTGAATTCCTTCTTTGTTCCCTACATACCTTCCTTCTTCCTTCCTTCCTTCCTTCATCCCTTTCTTACTGGTCCGATACTGGTCTCCGTACTGGTATCGTCATACTGGAGTGATGACGCTACAGCCCCACTCCCGGCAACCCCAGACTCCAAAGTCGTTTTGTTTCCATCACGCAAAGATGAAAAAGAGGGTTACGTGCCTTGCTTAAGGGCACCTCGGCAGTGCCCGGGAGGTGAACTGGCGCCTCTCCAGCCACCAGTCCACCTCCACACTTGTGTTCTGCGTTGGACTTGAACTCTACGTCCTCTACGGACTGAGCTACTGCCGCCCCATAATAGTGATGCTAGCAGGGTGGGGGTTGCTGTGAGGAGATGAGGATGCACTGTGGACAAAAGGGCCTCAACACAGCATGTGTGGCAGGACAGTGCATGTGTCGCACAGCACGCACTTACACACATTGGCTGCACATTTGTGCGTTCGCCTCACAGGGTTCTGATGGCCTGGCCTCCCTTCAGACGCTTTCGCTCGCCGGAGACATTCTCTGGGTTTTGATGTGGGGCCGTCTTCAGATGGCTAGTGCGTCTGAGAGGGCTGGCCGTATTTTGGTGCATTTAAAGGCTGCAGCCGTAACCCAGCGGGGAGTGCTAAGTAGCGTACTTAAGCTCAGCCCTCCTGCCATGCTTTGATGGATTTGAAGATGCTAACACAAGTGGAAGAGCGCAAATGTGGAGCCCCAACCAAAATAGAAACAGCTCTCCTCTTTGTTCGACCGGTTCATTTCGCTGATGAGCCGCAATCAGAATGCGTTGCCTTGATTGGTCCTTACCGAGCGAGTTGATTGGAGGGTTTTTGCTTGTGAATTGTTGCTCGGTGTTTGTGGCGGTGACGGAGACGGTGAAGGCATAGGATCGCATTGTCAAATTGGCATCAAACTTATTTTGACAGATGACATGTTGTTTGTGTGCATCTCAGGAAACAATCTGAGTGTCTGTATGAAGGAGCTAAGACTCCGAGATAGTTTCACATCTAGATGATAGCTTTTTTTGATTTCTCAGTGAAAGCAAAGATATGCTCCTCATAGCTTGGTTATGTTGGTTGCTATTCCGTGTTTAATTTTTGATGAATGCATTATTGAACTCAAACAATTTTTCACTGCTGGTCATTAGACAAAGCAAACATTCACAGACAATGCTTTAGTTTCTAGTAATGAGTAGTCCGAATTGAAAGAGGAAATCAATAGATCGAAATCAATAAATAATGAATAGTCTCAACAATGTTAATACACTCCTTTGTTCCAGGTTTTGAGTTCCTGATGTCCGTCAGGAACTCAAAACCTGGCTACGTATGCTCCAGCTCACCTCACACACTGCTCTGTTCCCCAGGCAAAATGTTGACGACAAAGAGTAACTAGAGAATCTAGTTAACAGATGGGATGGCTAGAGAACAGGGCTTGAAGAAATCAAAGCTTAAATGACTCAAACTATACCACATATGGAATTTCTATCACACCAGACTGACTGAAGACAAACATACAAGTGGGGAGGTCTGTTTTGGGAGGAAATCAACACATCTTTGTATCACAAAGATGTACTACACAACTTCAGGTTCAACATGGCCGCTGCTGTGTGGCCACTTGTGTTTGTTGTGTATATACCCTCCTTTTTGCCACATATGTTTGCATGGAATATTTTTTATCCTGCTTGTTCGATTTAAGGGACAGGGCCCTAACTCAATGCATTTGCTGCTGATTTACGTTGCATTGATTTAAACTAAAAGGCGGAAGGGCGGAAGACAGCTAGCAGAGATGCTGTCTTTATGCTAAATGTCACATTAAGGACAACATGCTAAAAGCAGAACTACAGCTGTGATTATTATGTACTGTATATTGTTTAGTTTTCACTGTTTTGCAAAAGCATAAGGGCTTGTGTACGCGTGAGTGTCTGAGTGTGTGTATTGGAGTGAGTCTCTATGATTTGTGAGTATGTTTCATATTATAAATGCTTGTTTGAGAGTGGAGCGTTTTTTATATTCCTTCCAAACATTTAAGACAAGATTAAGATAAGACCAACTTTATTAACTCCCTGGGGAAATCCGGTTGTCATAGCAGCAGTACAAATACAATAATGAATGCAATCATTAGTTTTGTAGTGTAAAGAGAATGAAAAAAAAAAAGATGTTATAAAGATGTTATGTAATATTTTTGCAACAAAACTTTCTTGAATAAACATGATCGTTCAGATAATGTTGTATGCTGTGTATAGCAGTTAGGGGTGGCAACCCCTCCTCTTCCAGGTGGATGGATTGAGAGCTGGTCCAACCCCCTTTGCATTGTTCAGCCAACCGGCACCTTCCAAAGTGGGCCGGTGTGTGGGCAGGTTTATGTGTCGGGGCCAATCGGTACGATCGCTCCGTTCGCCCATATGCTCGGTCGGTGTGAGATGTAAATTACAGAGCACGACTGCCAGTTTCGAGCGAAGGTTGCGTGAAGCGAGGGGTGCCATCTAATTTGGGACTGTTCAGTAACGATAGAAACCTCGCTCTGTTTGGTCATGAGCTAAATTATACGCGATATTGCGTCGGAAAATTACAGCTTGTCAGTCTCACCTGTCCTTTATACTTAAACACTATGTAATTAGTTGTTCTGAGTTCTCTGTCTGTTTGTGTGGGGTGTGTTAGAGGGTTGAGTAGTGGAGGTGGGTTGCATTGAAAACAACTGCAACTGTACCCTTTTTTTTTTTTTTTACAATGAATTGCTAACAAGTTATCATTATTATGTTCAAGTTCCAAATGGTTGCTATGGCAATGTGGTTTTATTCTCGCAAGTTTCCCTTCCGTTGAACCATCAAACTTTTCTAAGAGTAACGTTTTATTTTTTTATTTGTTATGTTTTTGCTGTATATTGGATTTTATTAAAAAGTGTGTGCATGAGTGCATACAGTGACATTCAACAGAGCCACGACATGGACACATGAACCGAGAAGGTCAGATGTCATGCCATTCTTCCCCGTTCACCAATGGCACGCTACGACCCGGCCGTTCCCATGACGCTACACATCACGGCCAATCAGATGAAGCCGCGGAGTTATACAAGTACATAAATAAAATGTAAATACCATGGAGTTAAGCAGACATTGATTGAAGTGAAATCTTTGCATTTCATTACAAAGATGTTTTGGGCATTAGTGGTATCAATCCGTGGAATCAATTACAGATGCTCCCAACGGGCATATACCTACTAAAAACTAACCGTTACATTTTTCTAGTTCATCTTTCCAGCATACAAAGACAGTGTGAGGTTATTTGCAACATATAAGAATCAACTGACAGATAATGAAGCCATTTTTTAATACTCTAAATGCTAATTTACTCAACTGTGGCACTTCAGTGTAGTGCCATAGTAGTGTAGTGTTGTGTCCCCAAGGACATTCAACAAAAAAACTGTGTTGGCCTAGTTCACAATTCAACCATTTGCCCATGTATTCCAGAAAATGATTCATAGACGAGAAACCCTGAGCCATAATGCGTCGATGTACTGTATGAACATTGTTCTCTTTTTACATTTACAAACCTATCTTTAATTCGACCCATTTGATGGAGTCTAGCAGGGGTATATTAATATCCATGAGGTATGAGATATTAAATACATTTGCCTGTGGCATTTCTGATCCATTTCCCATTGGTGGAAAGAATCCTTCAATTCTTCATCAATTGTAAAACCTTTTCTGGTTTCCTCTAAGTTAGTTAAGTTAAGGCAAACGCTGTTTACCCCGTAGAGTAATCTCATGCCACTTTGATGTACATTATCAATCTATAAATCAGTCTTATAATTTCCATCTCTGTCTCTCTTGATTTAATACACACTCACTCACCAGTCCAATATCCAATAAACGTCACACTGTAACCCTGTTTCCAATTATCCAAACTCAAGATGTAAGATTCTCCAAGATATCTGTCTATCAATTATGAGTTACCATGACAATGGTCAGTTGCTGGTAAATGGCTTTTCCAATCTGGTGGTGAAAACTACTGCTTCAAACTCGTTTCTCTTTTAACTCAATCGTTATTATTTCATAATTCTTTTTTACATTTAGTTACTTAAAGGGTATTTACATCCCTTAATCACTTTTTTTTCAGTTGAAACCGGGTCTGTTTGGGTGATAATCTTTTTACCTAAATGTGTAAACAGTTTTTCCAGAGTTGTAGTCCGTCTATTGGCTGTGGACCCTAGCTAAAGACATTTGATTTGAAACTCGTAGGGGGAGGTTTTCCTGCTAAAAAATACTTACATACCCGTTCATTTCTTGACATTTTTTTTCTCTCTCTTTTTCTCTCTTCCTCTTTCGGGTCACTTCCTGTTGATCTCAGGTGCGTTTTGTTAGGTCTATGTGCATAGGTGTATATTCCATCAGACCCTTCCCTTCACACTCCCCTCCATTTAGTCTTTGATTTCTAGTTTCTCCTTATCTTAAAAAAAAAGAGTTGTTGCCCTGGAGCTATTTTCCTTCAATGTACACAGCTTCCTGGTTTGATTGCTATGTCTCCATTGTTGTGGTAGAACTCCCTAAATTGGGCTCAGCATCTATTAGGAAACCTAGAATATATTAGTCAAACACATTTGATGTGGGTCTTGTTAAGCAATTGTCATAAATAAACATTGATAAAGGGTTAGGGTAATGAGCTAATTGCTAAACATTAAATCATCGTTTCCCCAATGGAATGACTCTAGGTTGTCGGTGTTTGTGTTTTTCTTCGGTTGAGTGGGGATTTTCCGCTCTATACAGGGTGTGCATGTGAGTGTGTGTGTGTGTGTGTGTGTGTGTGTGTGTGTGTGTGTGCGCGCCAGGGCTAGCCCCATGTCACACTGTTAGCCTAGAGCTGCTGGACCCCCTCCCCTTCTCCCCCTCTGCACACTGGCATGGTCATGTGACCCAGCGTGACTAAAAATAACCGCCATCCCCAGCACGAGAGAGAGGTGATACTCAGAAACTAAGAATAGACGAGTGGATTGTAATCAGCTAGCCGAAAACACACGCCACCAAACATGCAGAGAGACGAGTTGATGAGATGATGGTGAGCTACCATGAAGCAGTTTGTGATGCTCTGGTTTTACTTGTCCCTTAGCTTGCTTTTGATGTAGCTATCTCTAGCTGTCGCTTTCTCTATCTCTCTGTCACAATTCAACCTTGAAACTTACTTACGACAGTCAAAGTCACGGACAGAGGCAAAATACAACCATAGTTGGTTGTATTACATCGACACAGCACGTGTCTATGTTACAGTATTACTTGATTTGATTTGATTTATTTAAATGTATCACAAATGCCTCATACACATTAACAGACATCAGCAACCACATTGAGGATAAAAACACAATAAAGTCCAGGACTTATTTCCATTGTGGTCCATTGTGGAACATCATTACATTTACATTACATTGAGTCACTTAGCTGACACTCATAACCAAAGCGAATTCAGATAGTAGTCATGAAGGCGCAGCTTGGGGGATTGGGCTTCTTGCTCAAGGATGCCCACAGGTTGGTCCGTGTTCATAGGGGATCGAACCCCGTACCTTTCGGGCTAGGCATTAAATTCAGCTCTCCCACTGTGGCCCGGTGTCATTCACCCACTGTGGAGAGACTGTTAAAGGTCACTGAACCCTATGCCTGCAGAGAGTGAACAGATCCCGCCATTCCCCTTCATATTTAATCCAACGTACGGATGTGTAGGCTGCACAGTGGATTAAACCCTGGGCCCCCTGGTGAATATTTCATGAACGTATTACCAGATGTGTTCATAGTTCATAGCCGTCCTCCGTCCTCCGCATGAGGCTGTCGATGATGACCTCATGAAAGCGGGCCGTATTAATGACCTGTTGATATTAAAGGCTGTGTCAGCGATTCTAGGCTGAAACATAAATTATCACATTCTTCTTCAACCAGGCACTCAAAACAAAAATATTTTGTTTTCCAACCAATCATCGACAAAGTGTGGGTGTTTTTGTTTTGAGTGCCTGGTTGGAGCATTTGTTTTTTATGTAAGATCTCGGAGCAAAGGCTGCCTACAGAGATGCGTTTTTTTTGACGGCCTGCTTATGGGGCGGGCAGCTAGCGGATGAATGTGATCATTTATGTTTTGGCCTAGAATCGCTGATACAACCTTTAATACGAGCTTCTCAATACTGCGCTCAGCACTACACTGTGGCTGATGTGACTCCTGCTGTGAGGTCAAATCCTTCAACCACGACCCTGCAGCCTTTTTCGTACCGTCACCGTGTTTGTGGGCGTCGACCGTTGTATCACACGTGGCCCCTGGCCCCCCTGAGGTGACCGGAGTGAAGCTATCAACGATCGAAAGGTACCGGCCACTCACTGGGATTAAAAAATCAAAGACCTATCGATGTGCAGTGGAAGACTGTGCCCTTAAAACCGTTCGGGTGCAGACAAAACAGGTTCAGCGTCAGCTAGTACAGGGGCATGCCGCGGCCATCTTTGAATCCTAGTCTACGAAGGGAAAAAGTCTACAAAGGGAAAAAGCTGTCGTTTAACTCGACGACAGACATTTTATGTTGCGGGCTCCCCTATTAAATGAGGCTGACGGGGGGGATGGCTGGGGTGTTTGCGATAAGACAGGCTCTAATTTCAAATGCTTTTATTTTAATAGTCTCCATTATTATAGAAATGTGTTTATGTGTTTATGTGTTCAACAGTTTATGCTCAAGGCCATTTGACATGTTTTGCTCGGTATCCTTCTTCATCATTCTCCTCCCTCCCGCCGGGTGGTGGTGGTGGGGGCGGGTGGGGGGGGGATTCAGACAAGACTGATAGCACGATACCTTCTCACAATGTCACACATGTCGTCATGCATGTGTATGTGCATGTGGTGGTGTTTGGCGGTGGGTGGGGGGTGTAGGTCGTAGACCTCCTCCGGGCATCGAGTGGCTCCGATAAGTCGTGCAGGTCCTGCGGGCGGATGAGGAGGTGATAAAGCACCTCCCCCCCCTCTCCCCTTATAGAGGATCATTCCATCATTCAAGGTGGGGCATCATTCAAGTTGGAGACGCAGCCGTCTGGCGTCTGACCTATGGAGTGTGTCTGAGGTCAGAGGGACGGGGAAGGTGTATGTATATGTGTGTGTGTGTGTGTTCACGTGTGTATGTTCTTTGTGTCCATAGTTGATCTAAATACACTTAGTTTTTTTGGATATGCTAGTTAGACGCGCAAAGGCGTATTTCGACCCTGCATGTATTTAAGGTATCCTCGCTCAATAGCAGCTTCTCTACTCAGATGAGCGCTTTAACCTTGTTTCTATTGTTCTTGATTCTGACTGATCAACGGTGATATGCTGGTTTCCATTCCCAACAAAATGTACTTGTAAGTCGCTTTGGATAAAGGCAACTGCCAAATGCCCTAAATGTAAATGTAATGGACATAATCCTGCCGTGTGATTGCTTGGACATGTTCTCCAGACAGATCGTCAAGCTAACTTTGCAGACCAAGATGCTATCTGTGAGGTTTATGAGGCGCTATGATTATTCAGGAAATGAGAACACCGTATCACTGTATCAATGCTTAAAGTTCATCCCCTGGAAAAACAAGATTATATTCAGGGCTGGTTTGAACATGGATTGATTTGTGTACAATGCACATAAAGGAGACGCAGTGAGGCTCATTTGGTCACAATATAAATGCTTTTTCATTTTCCTTCTTCAAATATAATGGCAGTTGTATTGTAACCCAGAATGTTAAACCAGCTGCATACTTTGCCAGAAGTTGTCGGGGTGACGTGATTGGCCGATACAAATGTATTCATTGTTAAAGGTTGTAACAGCGATTCTAGGCCGAAACATAAATAAGCAGGCCGAAACCGCATCTCTGTAGGCAGCCCATGCTCCGAGATCGTACACGCAAACAAACGGTATTAGTAAACAAATGGCAGAATCACTGATACAACCTTTAATGTAGAGAAGTTGATGCATTACACTATGTAGACCTTTTTGTAAAATAGCGTACATTGTTCTTCCCCAGGGTTCGACCGGAACGCAGACCTTATCAGGTGGGGTAAAATAGATACGAAACCATGGCAACCCATAAGGTGATGGAGGACGGAGGAGGGTGGGGATGATGGAGAGAGACAGAAGGTCAGACAATGGATTACAAACCGGAATGTTCTGTGCTCTGGTGGCGCTCCCTGCTGTGTACCTTGACCCCCTTTAAGGAGGCTGGGGGGGGTAAGGAGCGAGAGAAAGATATCTTTTTTGTTCCCCCAGAGACTTTGGTAGAATCATACCACGGTCCACTTCAAGCCTAGCCTAATTTACTATGAAATAACAAGCAGGTGACACACGCACACACACACACACGCACACACACACACACACACACACACACACACACACACGCATTGACCAACTGCAAATTGACTCTTCTCTGTGAGTCATAGTAATCGTTTCAGTCAATACTCGGTACAGAACTCCGTCTGCGTACCTGTGCTGCCCAGGAAAGTGGCGCCCACTGCCAAGGTTCCAAAATGCATACGAGTTTGGTGTTGAAAGGAAAATGAAATCTATTAGAAAGTGAACGGCTGGTTCACATTGGGACGAGCACACGGCTGACTAGAACAGAGAACGTACCAGAGCCCACATGCAGTATATTTTGTAGGTGGGAACAGGATGTGATGTACTTCATTAGGACCTACATGGGACATTTTGGGGGAAACACCCGCAAATATGAACGCACACCTCCACTGTGGGGATTTGAAGAAGATGCGCGCAGAGCGTTCTTCTAACGATCTAAGGTCTCAGAGGAGGGCATCAGAAGCTAACATGGATCCATACAAGTAGATTGCTCCCCTCCCCCCACCACCTACCAAAACCGTACTTCCACATCGCTTGCTTTTATTTGAATCGGATGACGTTTGATCCTGTTGATTTCAAATAACTCCAGAAAAGATCGACCAATGAGCTTCTGGCTTCAACTGTCCTTTGGCACAAATACAGGAACATATGTAATATATGGCATGGCTTGCTTGTAGGGGTCGTGTTTGTGTGTGTGTGTGTGTGTATCAGCCAGGAAGTGGCGCGTCAGAGGCCTGACGCTTGCGTTTGGTCATCTCTGGTCATCTTCCTGCAGGACGACTGGGACTGACGTGACGTCCAGCGAGCCGGCCGCTCGACAAGTGGACAGACCTTTAGTGATGCATGATGCGTGACATTTCCCGCACGCGTGTGTGTGTAGCCATTATTCCCCCCCCAGCCGATGATAGACAGCGCTTGTGCATTTCTCCCTAATGACATCTAGATGTGTAATTCGGTTTCTCGTTTTTTTTTAAGGCTGGTGGGCGTCTTGCTCATTTCCATTTGCAGACCCTCACAATGGCCTTGTGTCCTGTCACCTCCGGCCCCCCCCCCCCCCCCCCCCCACACCCCCCCCCCCCCCCCCCCCCCCA
>JAOPJJ010107725.1:0-12220 GCA_027122795.1 Enchelyopus cimbrius
CCCTTATAAGCTGCTGGACCCCCTGCTGGCTGGTCAACATCCGCCAGAATAGCTCTAAATCAGGGCGGTTTGGCGGTGCTGTGCGCAGACACACACGGTCAATTACCTCGCCTTTGATATCCCTGCAAATCCCCTCAAGTGTCGACTTTGTGCGCGACGGCGTGTTTGTGTTGTTTGTGGACCGCGTGGTCCTCACCAGCGCAACGGCGTGGGGGTCGTCGTCGTCATGGTGACAGAAGTGGCGGCGACGGGCCCCCACTTCTTCCATCCCATTGTTACCTATTAACAGAGTCACGCGCTGATGGGCTTGTCATGCAGTAGCCTTGATGTTTTCAACATGGGTTTTGGTATTTCACCCGCAGCGACGGGCCGCCGCGGATCATCGCAGTGCGGTTGTTGTTTGTGCTGTTGTTTTGCGTCCCTGCTGCCTCATTAATTCCCATCATAATTACGGGATTGACTATTCTTAGAGTCGCAAACTCAACCCGCTGTCTTTTCCACACTATGATATATTGAAAGTTTTCCACCGGGCGAAGTAGGTAATGTGAGCTATGTGTGTGTGTGTGTGTCTGTGCGTGTGCGTGTGTGTGTTGGTCGATGTGCTGTTAGGGTTCTCGTCCTCCATTATATAGGCATTAGAAACGCTCCTCTGTGGATAATGGCTAACACAATTATAGTTTCCAAGGATCTACGCTCTCCTGATCCTATTTCTTTCCAAACAAACTTCTCTTTCCACTTTCCCTCAACCCCATCCTGATTTGTGGCTGAAGACGAAACATCATTCAGCCCAATGGAGCTAAACAGGAACAGGGTTGAGGGGCTGTGGGTGGTTGGAGGTGGCGGTGGAGTCTTGTCCTAATCATGAATTCCCTCGTCATTGTAGTTCAGGGCTGCATGGTTTATGAGTCTGGGCTTAGGGCCAGGGTCTTGGTCCAGACTTAGGGGGCCAGGGTCCGGGTCCCGGCCCAGTGCCAGGGTCCGGGTCTTGGCCTACTGCCAGGGTCTGGGTGCAAGCTTAGGACCAGGGTCTGAGTACAGGGTTTGGGCCAGGGGCTGGACCCAGGCTTATGGCCAAGGTCTGAGTGCTGAGTTTGGGTCCAGGGGGTCGGTCTAGGCTGAGGGCCAGGGCGTGGGGACTGAGCCTGTCCGCACTACCCTGTAGCCAGTCTGGCCCCGGCGCCCTGTGAGCGCCAACTGGACACGAGGTCTGCTCTGTTCATTACTCCCTCGCTGAGTGACGACTGCCCCCAGCAACCGCTCCCAACGAGCCTCAAAGTCACTCGCCCTGTGTGTGTGTGTGTGTGTGCGTGTGCGTGACAGGCCTGATGGTGGCACTCCAGCACATCAAACCCTCCCGATCACAGCATGCTGATCCACGGCCCTTTGTGCGTTCATAGTTGTCCCCGGTCGCCCCTTGCTCTGTGAACGCTTGCCGAATAATGAACTGGACCCGCTCCGGTTGGACCGCTCCGACGGTCCACGTGGGTTTTGCCTCCCTTTGTGGAGGGGCAAGGACCCGTGGTTCTGGACACTCCCTCTGACCTGGGGCCTCTCGAAGGAGAAGCAGAACGCTCTAATGGGCCCCTGCTCTGTGTCCGCAGCGTCGCCGGGCCCACGGACCGCAGCGTGGTGGGCCCCTTACAACGTGGCCCCTCAACTCATGCAAAGCCGTGCGCTGAAAGGCCCGTTACGCGTGAATGGCGGAGCGCTGCTCCGGAGATTTATTTCAATGCAGACTATTATTGTTAATAAAGTCCCCTCTCACCCACGGCCGCCGCTGAACCCCTTTTGTGTATTCAGCTCCCCTTAAAAGGAGCAGCCAGGCGGGAGGGGAGATTGAAGACGCCATTCTCCTCCCTTTCATAACCGCGGCCTTTAAACGGCTCCGAGATGACCTCACTCCGCCAATCCCCTCTCACGGAGGAATACGGACGCACGAAACCGGAAAGCTGGACGCTCCTGGTTAATCACGGCCGTCCCCAGATGAAACGTGAGCTCACGCTCGGCTCCGTTGCTTTTAATTTCCATGAAGACACGGCATGTTTGTGAAATGTAGACACAGACGCTCTGTCCATGTTGATATTTCATTGTGGCCATGTGTGTCTTTCTGCGGTACATCTTGCTCTGATTGATTCCAGTGGAAAGGTTTTTGTGATGGAAGAGTGCACTAATGAGCTACGCCAATAAAGTTATAATAATGATCTACTTGAGCAAAGTCTCCGTCAAAAATGCTTTCTTTATTAGAATTATCCTAAATAGAAAATATATGAAAAGAATATATATATTTATAAATAATATATATGTAAAAATACTAAAGAATACATAAAAGTAGTGCAGGTAAGTAATCTTTCTAGATAATGCAGGGATTCCAAATTGCACACCATGTTGTTGTTAATATTGCTTTGTAATTCTTGTCTTTCAAAGAAACCTGCTGTTCCTTATTTCAATTTCTTAAATCTAGACAATGACAAGCATATCTCCCAGGCTTACCAGTGAGCTGAGATATCTCTGGCACATTCAATCATGACCTGTGAAGATTAACTGGAGTTCACAAGTGCTGGCCAAATGGAACAGAACACAGCAGGAATCGAGCAGGCATTGGAGGCTGATCAAATGAACCACCCTGTCTGTAGTCCGAGCACTGAATCGCTGTTCCCCCATAATTGCTTTTAGATTCGCTGGCCATGTTGCTTGAGGTATTTTGGAACAGAAGCTTGTGATTAGGACACAGTCCGCGCTTTCAGTCTTAGCTTTAGCTGGATTAGCCGATATTTACTCTGGTCTTCTATATAATGACAACGGCAGCGCTAACATGCTAATGGTGATTATCCCCTCTGTCCAGAAGGGGTTTTTTATCCAACCATTTTTATCGGGAACAGAGCTTGTGTTTAGCATTTCAACCTGGAATCATGTAAAGATGTCGGAACGCGCCGCACTTCCTCCAGTCTTAATTGCCGTGACGACAGCTAATGGTTTATTGTCCTTGAGCCTTGTACTGCGATGTTCGTTCCTCCTTTACTTACTTTGTGCCGTGCTGGCAGCGCGAGAAAGATCTGTGAACATGTGGCGCGCTAAGTGTGCGCCGCTCCGGGGACATCTGCTGCCAAACTGCTGCGAAAGAAGCCCTGTGAGGAAAAGGAACAATTCAGTTGGATTGACTCCTTTTTGGGAAAATGTTATTCCCTGCCGGTTCTCTGTTGCTGTGGGACTGAACTCGTGGGCAGAATATTGCCCTCAATCAAGGATCCTCCGAGTCCCAGGGCAAGTCTACGCAATCCTCCGGGCAATTATCTTAGATTGGAGCGGAGGAAGGCAGTGAAGGAAAAGCACCAGGGCAGAAATGAGAGGATGAGCCTTTAATTTTTCTTGAAGACATGAAGTGTGAGTGACATGGACTCATTACCAGACAAGAGCTGATGTGTGGCGACTCCATTAGCAGAGAAGCAGGCTTCTACAAGCCTTTACAACAAATGACCATGGCAGGGAATCAATTAAAACAACATTGCATCATTTCCCTTTTGTCTTTTATTCTTGGTTTCCTTTCTGTAAAGACGGTTGGTTTGCGCCGCTGCAGAATGTTTGCTGTCCTGTTTGTTGTGACGTAGGGCATTTTCTGAATGAATCTCTCTGTGAAACACAGATATGTGTGTGAGCTCTCAAAGGAACGAGGTGGCTGAGAGGAGCTGTGAGTCGTTTGTTCTCTGAGGTGAAACTGGCTGCGTGCTGGTGAATGGGACAAAGATCGCGTCCCGTTCCCATACAACAGACCATTCTGGGCTCCACCGGTCCTGGCTGGTCAATGGGCATTCTGGGATACTTGCTTTGGCCGGACCACCCAGAAACGATGAAATGGGCTGAACAAGTTAGCATTGTGTTCCCCTCTGAGTGCAACTATGTCATAACAAAACTGATGTTCAGTCTCATTTCCCTCAGGAGACGAATATGGGGCTGGCAGGTCCATCATTGTGTTTCTCCTCATGGAGGGAGTGTGGTTTGGGTTATGCAATGTCTCGTATATAGTGTGGCTGTTCAAGAACATTGAACCCATGTCAACGAGAAATGTTCGGGATGCAGCAACACATCACAGTGGATCAGCCGGTCCCTATTAGTTTTATTTAATAAATCAAACTTTGATGACGTTATTCATTTTGGTAAGGGGCTAGGAAGGGTCCTGTCAGTGAATCCCTATAACCGTCCCCATCAGAACTAAAACAACGGGTAAGACCTGACCCTCCATACGCTTGGCAGGTTGGGTGACGTTGCGTCTCAGGAGCCCAGCAACAGCTGCAGGTTTCCATTATTTGGTCCTAGGATCGACGGAGGGAGCGAGCAGAATTCACACGCAGGACGGCGAGCTCCCATCCGCCATGCGGCATGTTCTGTCAGGGAAAAGTGAAATATTGGTACTAATAACGCTTCCTTGTTGTAGATGCGTGATGGGGCCTGCTCCCTCAGACTGCAGGCCCCTTTCCCCCACTTCCATTAACGTTGGTATGGCGCTTATTAATGAAGCAAGCGTGTCGTGGCCTGCAGATTATTTTTCTAACATTTAAAAGAATCCATCCTGAATGTCAGCCGCTTTGGGTAGCTAGCATAGCCACGCAGCGTGTGGCTAACCACACACACTGTTTGTTTGACTGGCTGGTTCTTTGGGGCCACAGGGCTGAGGAGCCTTAGAGGTGATTGTTTAATCTCTCAGTCCCTGAAGCTCAGCATCGACAAAAGCCTCCAACATCCAGGCGTGTATCCTGAGCCAGAAGGCCGACGCTGAGGCCTAAATTAGAGTAGGCTTCAGTCAACGACCCTGGGGCCACACATCTTAAGGTACAGTATGTGTGTGTGTTGTACCGACTCCCTGGAGTGCAGGGCCGCTGCGTTGATCTGCTGCCCGGGCGGCCATTGTGTCCCCCTAACAACCATCGCCATGTCGCCGTGTTCCGGCGCCGGGCTGGAACAAATGCGTGTCGCTAAACCCGCCTGTACGGATGTCACTTCGGCTTGCGTCTGCCAGGGGTGCAACTGTGGTGCAATGTTCCGGGGACCGTTCCCTTCAGCCCCGGACAGCGTTACCCCAGACGCCACTCCGCCTCAGTGCGGACAGCTACACTGTAGGTTTTAACTCAAATCCTGTTAACAGTGGAACAGCGCTTAATTGAGCCGCTTTGCGTGGCGCCCCCCGGTGTTGCATCGCGCCGCAGCGTAGCATGGCTACCGTGGCGCTGATGGTGGATGGTGAATGGAGTTTAGCAGCATGACGCGGACCCTGGTGGCAGCACAAAGAGCCCGGGGGGCGCCACGGTGAATCACAGTCAACCGCCGCCTTTGTCTGACGTCAGATGCGTTTTCCCTTTGAGTTCGACCCCCGTCGCATGCATTAGGATGTACAGAGTGGCTGTGGTAAAGGTTGTTTGGAATCAAAGTGTTGTTTTTTCTTCTGAGCTGCTTGTTAGCGGGCCAGCAGCGCACCGAGGTCAGGGCTGGTGTCTTGAGTCTTTCTGTTCACGGGGGCCTAGCTTAGCTCATCCAGAATAACACATTGTTATCCTGCATTATGCGGGCCCCCGCTGGGACTAATTGTGATGGAGGGCTTTACAAATGTAAGAGAATGAAGGAGCAGGTATCTCTGTGGCATCCATGTTGTGCTTTACTCTCCAGTTCCTTTTGTTGTTTGTCCCTTGGTGGCTTTGAGTCTGATGAGGGTAGGATTACTGTACCGGGATGATATTGTGAGAGGCTATGGGCAGAATGACCATCACAGAAGAGTCACCACCCAAAACAGCTCCTCCAGTCCCCCCTGAGCCCCTGAGCACCTGAACTGGAGGGAAACCCCTTCAAGCGGGTCGGCTCACCGTGGAGCCCTGTCCACAGCTTGTCACCTCCTTACCTTCCGCACCCAAGGAAGTTAAGGTAGCCCCCGCCTGCCCTCACCCGCCCAGCCTGTCTACCTGAGGAGGGGGAGACTGGAACCTAACCCTAACCTTAACTCTAAAACAATGGAAAGGCTGTGAGAGAACTGAGAAGATGGAGAGGAACTGGAGGAGAACCTAGACTGATTTCCATCTGAGCGAGCGGAGCAGTAGACGGCAGGCCTGTGTCCTCTGCACCCCTGAGCAGAGAGGGGGGGGCTGGCGGCCCTCATTATAGCCACACCGTGTGTCAGCCATGCACACGCACACGCACACACACACACACACACACTCCAGCTCTACTGAACGCCGCGCCCCACCTAACGATCGCGATTCTCTCCTGAGTCTTGGCTGGATGTGGGCGCTCCTGAAATGAGATGCACTTATCGCCTCACCTAAAGCAGCGCTGGTTTAATGCGGTTGTCAAGGCCATCATTTCCAATCTGCTCTTTGTCCTCTGGCCAGGAAACAAACTCTCTCTGTCTCTCTCTGTCTGTGTGTCTGTCTGTCTCTCTCTGTGTGTCTGTCTGTCTCTCTCTGTGTGTGTCTGTCTCTCTCTGTCTCTGTCTCTCTCTCCATTGAAGGCTGTGTTGTAGGTTTTTATAGGGCTGTTATAACCTCTGTCTTGGTCTCCTTGGTCCTCACGTTGGTGTGCATGTGTGCGTGTGCGCGCGCGTGTGGTGAAAGTGGGCCACTGGTTCCTAACTCACTGACTCCTGGGAGACGACGGCGCAGAGCAACGCTCAAGGGCGGTACAAGCTGAGGGAGGGGGGGGGGAGGGAGGGAGGCCGTGTTCAGGACCAGCGCAGTCTTTTGTGTCTTGTCTGCTGCAGAGGGGTTTATTTATAAAGCTCCTAATGCCCCGCCATGCGTTCCCGCCCGGTCGGACCCAGACGCAGCACCTGGGCATGTGTGTCCCCTTTGTGTCCTCGCCTCCGACCGCCGCGCGTCCTCTGCTCAGGACCGCACGGGTTCCAGGCGGACATGGCTCGCAGGCTCCACTCCCCCCCCCCCAGTGTGTGTGTGTGTGTAGGTGGTTGACTCTGTGTGTGTGTGTGCATGTGTGTGTGTGTGTTACTACGTGTGTTTGATTGTGTGTGCATGTGTATTAGTGTGTTACTATGTATGTTACAGTGTGTGTGTGTGTGCATGTGTGTGTTACTACGTGTGTTTGATTGTGTGTGCATGTGTATTAGTGTGTTACTATGTATGTTACAGTGTGTGTGTGTGCGCGGTGCTATTCTGATCCATTGGGATGTAGGCGGAGTTACCCGAAGGTAAATATTTGACACGTTGAGTTATCGTGGAGCGCCACTCTTGCTCGCTGTTTATGGGAACTCGTTCAGCTTTGATCCTTTTTCTACACAAGCAGTTGGACTGTCCCTGTTGTCTGGTGGCGTCTCTGTGGGCCCTGATGGTGGCTTCCACGCGTGACTCCTATTAAAGAGCAGGGCAGCGCAGTCCTCAGCTTAATGCCCCGCTTTACTGAACCACAGCAGTAACATACTTGGTTTTATGTTGGCCTATTACTGAACTCTGACTAAACTCACAGTGTAACTTGCCTCGTCTTGGTTTAAAACCCGATCCTACCGGACTTGGCTCGGGGGGGGAACATGAATCAAGTTTCTCGAGCCAAGTTTGTGACCATATCAGAGCCGTGTCGCACGTTCAAGGCCCGCTGTCAGTACCGATTGTCCCTGGTGATTGCTTAAATCCGAGCTCGGCAGATTGAGTTGAGGAAGGGTTGAAGACTGAAGCGTGACATCAGATCACACCTGCATTGGTAAACGTCCCCCAGTTTCCACAACCTCGTCTATGAAGGTTCCTTCTCTTTTTCTCTTTTATTCCTTTCCATCTTAATTGCTGTCCCTGGCAGCCATTGCTAAGTGGAAGGTTTGGGAACGGGCCAAGCATTAAACACCACCCCCTTCTCTTTGCCATTAAATCAGCCTGTCCTTTCTGCACACCACAAAAATGCATAGTAGCCGATAATCCCAAGTGCATGCATTGTGTTGCGTGGCGGCTGAGGGACTGACTCTAGACCCTAGGACTTGGACCGGGCCAGAGGAACCACACAGACAGGAGTTCTGGCTCCCTTGATTGTAATCCGTAAAAACCAATCCCTATGATAAGCCAGCTCCTCACCACCCCTGCTGCTCGACTCGTTTGCACCCGTTCAGAGAAAAGTAAAGCTAAACAAAAGAGCCTTTTAGCTAGCTCCACCTTTCGTGCTATTGGCTCTGCAACCGTTTTTGCGTTCTGATGCCTGAACCACGGCGAGGCCATCCCTGACGCGCAGCCTGAGTTGTTTAAAGCTCTAGCTCTCCAGGGGTCCGACGGTCTGACTCAGCTTGGATTACAGAAACCGGGGGGCGGGGGTGGGGGGGAATTCTGGTCATCTGGGCCACGCCTGGCATGGCCAATCGCAATCGCAAAATCCTATTGTTTGTATATACCATCCTATTTTTATTAGGAACAATTGAATTGCAAAGGGAACATGAAGTATTGCTGGGGTTGCTTTCCCTCCTTGCATGTGATGTGATTTACATGGGAAATGAAGCCAGCTAGCGACTGGGCTGCTGTGTCATCCTATAAAAGTTGTTTACACCAAGGGAAAGATATTACCGCTTGGTAGTCAAAGCCATAGATAAGGCTGTACCGCCCCTGGTGGCCATGTTTTATTTATACACAAACGGCGTGAACAAAGTGTCTTGAAGTGGCGGCGGAGCCCATGTGCGTTGGATCTGAGCGTGGCGGTGTGACATCATCAGGCTGAAATGAGATCTCAGAAGAGCCCGGCAGAGCGCCGTGCTTCAGGACGGGTGACCTTCGCCGGCCCCACCGGGGGGCCGTCTCCTCAGAGCTGACAGCCTGCTCTCCCTCTCTGGGTGCGTCTCAGCCTGGGAGTCCTCCAAGCTTCACGGCTATGAATGGCCGTTACTACTTAGATTTATTTAAAGACGTATTTACTGCACTCTGAGAATGTGTAATGGTATATCTGTAAAATGTGCTTATACATTTAGAGGCATTGAGGTGTGTGTGTGTGTGTGTGTGTGTGTGTGTGTGTGTGTAGGAGTTAATCCAATAAGGTTGGACCTTTTTGAAGTGCCAGGGATTCCGGGCTAGCCATTAGGTTCACAACAAACAGGGTGTCAAGGCCACGCTGTTGCAGCCAGGATATAGAAGGCTTGACCTTTGACCCCCCTTTAGAGCACTGCCACACCCCCTAGCATGTCAATCGGTGTCAAGTGACCCTGAAAAGTGGTTCTGCCCTGAAGTGACCCAGAAAAATGATTCATTTGTTCTCCCACTGCCTCTTTTTCCCTCCATCTGTCTGCCGTGTCGACCTGTGTCCGTCGCGGTGTAGCTCCTCCAACTGGTGTTGCTGGCTCCGCCCCTAAACGAGTCACTTCTCTGACCTTCAAATCAAAGGTGTAGCGGCCCAACCACACCCCCTGGTGTCACGGCCCAAAGAAAACGAGATATGTTCCGTAGAGTAACAGCTTGGTGTGAGAATATTGACATCCCGGGTTAATGAGCTTTATTTACTTAAGGACGTTGGATGATGAAGAGGAATTGCCAAGTGTCTGTCAGTTTGGCTCCAGTATTTACTGGTATTTTTATTGGAGTATTTAAGTAAGTCTGTATGAAAGTGACAACAAAAAATAACAAAATAACTTGCCCTTCCTTTGCCTGAATGGAAAACACAAGTACATAAATACATATCCTATGTTATTTATGGTGTGACCCTATTTACACAAGCCATTCTTATCCTCCCAAGAGGTGACAGAAACTGAGTCTGTGTGAAGGGCTAGCCTCCAGACCCCACTTCAAAAGACCTGCGTGTGACCCAAACACATCCACAGCGAGGACGTGTCCTACAGAGAGGATCCGTACCATACGAGGCGCGGGGGATTGGATGCACCCCGGACGTCTCTCGGTGCTACTGGGTTGCAGTAGCAAGAGGAGGTGGAGGGGCTAAGCTGTGAGGGAGTCGAGTGGCCAAATGAGGGTGGGGTTGGGGGCGGAGGCAGGAGGTCCAGGGCCCAGTTTGGCCCCTACAGCAGCCCAGCACCAGCTGCGCCTTTTAACGAGCGCAACACCAGAAGAGGAAATGGGTGGATCCAAGTGTCTAAAACCCTCTACTACTGTCGAGTGTGTGTGTGTGTGTGTGTGTGTGTGTCCGGTCAGTAGCTGTAGCATTCTCGCGTCCTCTCCAGTCTCAGGAGCCTCGTGACGATGCGGTTATGATGTGGTTAGATGTGGTCAGACGTCAGGCCGCTTTACACACCGGGGGGAGGGGAGACTGGAGTGTCTCGGTTCTGGACGCCAGGTTACGTGGGCTCCGTTTTACGCGGTTGTACTCGTGTTTTAGGGTCGGCGCTTATTGTAGAACGTGAGGCCGGTTCTCCTGCTGGTAGATTGCTGTTCTTGGTGTTATTTAGGAGCTGTTGCCGACACGTGTGTCGCAGTGATTTAGGAGCTGTCTTTGCCCCTGAATCAGAATCAGAAACCCAGAATATCAGAACAGCAGAGACTGTATATCTTTCCCGCACAGGCTGCATGTTGCAGATATTATGCTTTTATTGGATGGCTTTATGTGTTAATAAAATAATAAATAATAAATTCCTTGATCGTTCTCAGGCATAGCAGGATCAACCTTTAATAAACTGGGGACATGATGGCTTTGCTATCATAAATCTGCAGTCTTGATATGCAAAAGAATTCACCCACGACATATTGAACGTGTTATTCCCCTACTTGACTACAAAGCCATTTCAATCCAGCAACCAAAATGGCACTACAAATACCTTGCAGGTCCTAAGGCTGTGTGGTTGCACAAACTTTACAAATGTGTTCGTTATCCATGTGATAACACTGATTTGTCAATCCTCGGACAGGCCTGGGAAATCAACACAAACGACGGAGGGTGGAGAGTTGGTCAAGAATGACACGGTGTCCCAAGTCTTTATCTACCTTAAAAATAACAACGGCTACACGGCTTACTATAAATATGAGCGTGTGTGTGGGCGAGATAGCGGCCTGCTAGCCTGGCCCAGAGAGGGGAGGGGGGGAGGGGGGGGGTCACACAGAGGTCACACAGAGGTCACAGCAGAGAGGAGCCTGCTGAACCTTTCCTCCTGCTCCTCCCTGCTGGTTTTCCTGGTTCTCTCCTCCCAGGAACACTTATATTGATATCAATTCATATTATTATTCACCGTTTCGCTGTGAGATGCGTTAAGAGTAATGCTAGGAGAAGACATTAGGGTTATGGTATAAGTGTGCCTGGGTGTGTTTGTGTTTCTAGCTTATAGATGCTAAAGCCATCTATAAGCTACATGCTAAATCCAGCTATGATCTACATGCTAAAGCCATCTACAAACTACATACTAATGCCACCTATAAGCTACATGTTAAGGCCACATATGAGCTACATGCTATAGCAATATGCTACATGCTAAAGCTACATGCTATAGCAATCTATGAGCCATATGCTAAAGCCTACTGTAATCTACATGCTAAAGCCACCTATAAGCTACATGTTAAGGCCACATATGAGCAACATGCTATAGCAATATGCTACATGCTAAAGCTACATGCTATATGAGCCATATGCTAAAGCCTACTGTAATCTACATGCTAAAGCCACCTATAAGCTACATGTTAAGGCCACATATGAGCAACATGCTATAGCAATATGCTACATGCTAAAGCTACATGCTATATGAGCCATATGCTAAAGCCTACTGTAATCTACATGCTAAAGCCACCTATAAGCTACAAGCTTCAGACTTCTATCAGATCCATCCAGAGATGAGGCGCCTGACTGGTGATGTCACCTCTGACTGGTGATGTCACCTCTGACTGGTGATGTCACCTCTGACTGGTGAGGTTGACCTTTTAAATGCGTTTCCATTGGCTTTCAGGACCAATCAGTGATGTTTCCGCCTCGGTTTGTATCGCAGCTTTCCATCCATCTGTGTAAGATATATCTTAAACTTTGTAAGTTTAGTACTATTCACCCACATCAAATCTGTGTACTAATATTTTGACTACAGTTGTGTAGTGTTTAGGGTGAGCTTAACGTTTGACTAACAGACTTGGTGTGTGTGTGTGTGTGTGTGTGTGGAGATGGGGGGGTGAACTCCAGTGATAGAGAACAATTCAGCCCCCTGGTGGTGCGACCTTTGAACTCCCAGAATGCAGGCCCGTGGGGGAGATGATCATGCAGACACCTATTCACGGGCGGGGGGGGGGGGGGGGGGGGGGGGGGGGGGGGGGGGGGGGGGGGGGGGGGGGGGGGGGGGGGGGGG
>JAOPJJ010107743.1:0-12215 GCA_027122795.1 Enchelyopus cimbrius
CCCCCCCCCCCGCCCCCCCCCCCCCCCCCCCCCCCCGGCTGAAGACATCACAAACAGTTGAAGATGGTTTTCACCCTTTCAAACTGTAGTCTATACCGCACACATTGTCCAAAAATCCATACATTGCCCAAACCATTGTGAAATTGTTCTATTGTCCCTGTGAAGCTAATTTTCAGTCTTAACATTCTAAGTCACGGGACGACTATGAAGTGGTCATATCCTGCAGAAATACATTTGAAAGGTTCTTTTGGGCTTCAGACTTGGGATTTTGTTGTGGCGACTGCACACCGTGTGTGCAAATCCAGTGGGGTTGACGTTCATGGGACGCTTATAGAATGGACAATCACTGCAGAAATATGCAATTAGGATGGTCGATGAGCAGAGCCACTGGTTACCCAACTTTGGAAAACACTTAGAATGGGAACATTTATAAAAAACACAAGTATAGAAATATAATCACCGTATAACAAGAGATTTGACGGTTTCTGAATCCAAGGTGAGGCCAGTAACAATATTTTGACTGTGGATTCTAAAAGACAAAATTGGCTTTGCACAATCAATTCGCATTCTGAACAAAAGCTCCAGGTTTAATCAACTTGAAGGAAGAAATTGGTTTTGTTAAGCGTTGGGAGTTTTTAAGTGCCAGAGTTGTGGAAGACAATGTTTTTTAGGACGCATCACTGTGTAACGTGCAACCGTTTACATTTTTGTCCTAATTACTAGGACAGGCTGTGGACATTGGAGGAGGAAGAGGAGGAACGCTTCTTCTACTACGCATTCCTTTCCATAAAAAAAATGTGTCTGTGTTGTTTTGTTCAACAAGAGTCTACAATATTTGAATGCTTATTACTAAATGTCAGCTTTTGTTTTGCTTTTGCAAAGAAATGTATGGAAAAATGCTTTCATAATACAATCTTTTATTTTAAAGGAGAGGCTCAATTAACAGTGTTCTGCTGAGATCACTTAATATGAAGATATACAGTATGAACAGGTGTTACTTAAGAGTGTGTAATGAGCTGTAGACATATTGCAAGGAAAATAGTAACAGTATCTAAGAAAGCGTCATTATCCAAACGGATACTTTTTTAGTTTTTGGGGATTCTCACTATAACTAACAAGAATACTGAAAATGTGTGTCAATTAAAATACTTCTGTCTGACATAATATAGATTGGAGGTCACATCCTGCTGTGCAAGATAAGAAACTGCATTTTTGAACAGTTATGTGTTAAACTTGATAAAGTGCTGTTGCCTCCACTTCCTGCTGTAAAAAAAAAAAAAGTATATATATAGTAGTACGTGATATCGAGTTGGACGTGATCGAACAGCTACGGTCTCTTTCTGCTGTGAAAATAAGAGACTGGATTTGACCAGTCCTAGTGTTACAGAGCTGTTATGGTCCCTTTCTGCTGTGAAAAATAAGACTTTTATTTGACCAGTTGCACATGGTAAATAGCTGCTAGGGTCACTTCCTGCTGTGAAACAAAAGAGACTCTATTTGACCAGTTGTACGTGTTATTGGGCTGCTATGGTCACTTCCTGCTGTGAAAAATAAGACTTTTATTTGCCTGGGCTTACCTCTTCTAGAGCTGCTATGGTCACTTCCTGCTGTGAAAATAAGAGACTTTTATTTGTGGGGGCTTACCTGTTATAGAGCTGCTATGGTCACTTCCTGCTGTGAAAATAAGAGACTTTTATTTGCGGGGGCTTACCTGTTATAGAGCTGTTATGGTCACTTCCTGCCGTCCATGACAGACGAGCGCTCCGCGCCTTTTGTTCAGACATCTCCAAATCCCCCGGGGCGTCAGGAACATCTGAGACACGCAAACGCAACAAAACATTGCACCCGCAACAAGTGGAAAACCTCATTAGCTGCTGTCAATCACCAACAAGGAACCATCTGTGGGATTTGAATATGGTAATGAATGTGAAAATAAATGTAAACAAATAAAACAACAATCTTTTTTTTAACCCCATTTTCTTAACCCCCATTTGTTTTAGCATGGTACACAATTCCTCCTCCACATTAACATTCCACTCGCCCAAACCCCATGCGTGACGTAGCCTACGACATAGCCTACGACGTAGCCTACGGAGTAGCATACAGAGTAGCACACGACGTAGCGCACGACGTAGCGCACGACGTAGCGCACGACGTAGCGCACGACGTAGCGCACGACGTAGCATACGTTCTGGAGCTTTTGGACTTAGCTTACCCAGCACCCTGAGGACCGCCGAGGCAGTGGTCTGGTCCATGTGAGTGCGGGCAATGCACATGAACACCCCCTGGTCGCTCCGGTTCACGTTGGTGATCTGCAGCACACCCTGGTCCACCATGTACCTACACCGGGTACCGTCAGGAGGAAGGGCGGGACTTAAGACGAGCGGGTCAAGAGGCACGGCAGAGGCCGCGCACGAGTCATCGTGGGATTTACATTTGACAGATTACAGGAAATGTCCCTGGTGTAGTTGTAATCGACACGCAGCGAGCGAGCAGCGTACAACTTGGTGGTTGTCTATCCTCGACCTGCTTGGAGGTGACACATTGACTGAGCTGAAACGGTAATTATCAAGTGAAAATGTATGCGTCTATGACTAGCATAAGTCAAGATTGAAGAATCGATGAAATTCTCTTTGGTAACGTTGCCTTGACTCCCAGAAAAGGTTTGGCCCTCAAACCTATTCTGTGAGGGGAGCTTTTTGTTTTCGGGGGTCGTTGACAGTGGGTGGTCTTAGTTAGGGGGACGGGAGGAGGCACTGGTACCTGGGGTCCTCCATGAAGGCTGTGGGGTCTTCCTCTGCGCCGTCCTTCACCCAGGTCACGTTGAAGCTGGGGGCCAGGCTGGTGTCGTACTCCGCCTGGCAGGTGAACTGGGCCGTGGAGCCTCGGACCACCTGCTGGTCTTGGGGGCGGTCCACGATCCGGGTAGAGTCTGGCAAACAGCCACAAAAAAAAACCGCGTGGTATTTTTGACAGACGCATAGCAGAGGCGTGAAGTGTTTGTGAGATGAGAGAGTTTGATGATTATATTCTAATTAAACTGTGATAATAGGTTCTAACCATCCATTCATTCATGCGTAATTAAGATAACTGTTATTATTGGGAGTCCTTGGGAAATGTGTTTTGATGAATGATGTTTTTCTTCATTGAACCTTCACAAACCTTCAAACGTTCAGCGCAAAGTGCTTCATAGGAAAGGAGTCAGGAAAGAAAAGTGGATGTAGCTGTATTTGCAAAGGCCCTCAAGGTTTCAAGAGTTCTGTATCAATGACCGCACGCCTGAAGGCTGACACGGGGTGTTGTCATAGAGCTTCACCTGTCACCTGTTATGCTAGGCCGCACTTAAGAATGTGCGTGTGTGTACATTCCTGCATGTGTGTGTATGCGTGTATGTGTGTGTGTGTGTGTGTGTGTGTGTGTCGGCCTATGTTTTTGCATGTGTATACATGCATGGGGGCATGCCCATGTGTGTGTGTATGAGTGTGTGAATGTTTCTGCCTGGGTGTGTGTGTGTGTGTGCGTGTGTGTGTGTCTGTGTGTGCTTGTGCATTTATGCGCCCATGGCGGTATATGTATATGTGTCATACGTGTCTGTGTATGTTTCTGCATGTGTGTGTGTGTGTGTACTTGTGTGTGTGTGCGTGTGTGCGTGTGTGTGTCTGTGTCTGTGTGTGTGTGTGCGTGTGCTGGTGTGTGTACCTCTCACAGCCAGCACAGCGGTGACGGCGGCCTTCCCCTCTGTGTTGATGGCGAGGCACACGTACTCCCCGCTGTCCTCTTTTCCCACGGCGCTGAGTCGCAGTGCTCCGTTCAGCGCGTTGGTGGGGTGCTGCTCCGGGTCGCCGGTGGTATGTTCCTCCTTCTCCCTGCAAGACAAGAGGAGTTCTCATCCAACGCCTGCCTCCCAAGCACCCCATATGCACACCCTCTCACGTCTCATCCCGCACATTCCCCCCCCACCGCCCGCGGTTTGAAAAGAATAGTTTTCAGGTCGAACGGAACGCTTCAATTGTGAAGCGCAACACTGAAAACTGTTGATTAAAAAAAATATATCATTTGGGGTCAGTCGATTGCATTGAGTTAGAACTCGTCAATGGAAGCCTTGGCAGCTTCATATGTTAGATTTTGCGGTTGTAATAATTATCTAAAGGAAATCTAAATATCCTCTCATCTATACCACTGCATGAATTATTCAAGAGCGGTGATGCATCACTTGTAGTTCAATCAGTCACTAATTTTCCACTCAGGCAAAGTGGGATTGATTCATTGAACAATAAAGTTCAAGAGACGCTTGATTCATTTTAAAATGTCTTGTTTAACAGGGCTGTGTTGGGGGGGGGATAGTCTGAGCATCAGGTTTGACAAATGACAAACTTCACATTCAGTTAAAATTTTTCCAACATTAATATTTTTGTCTAGTGTTTTAGTACAATCAAGTCTGATCCCGGTCTCGGACGATTAAAGAAAAAGTTTGTTTTGGGACGAATTGCCCGTGAATCATTTCTCCCTCCTTCTCCCTCTAATCTGAACTTGTAGCACTAGTCAAGTGAGCAGCATGAATGAACCTACAGATGTGATCATATGTCCTCCTGCCTCTCAAATGAAAAGAAACGCAGAAGTAATGCAACAAAACAGATGTGATACAGTGTTAGCCTTCAGCCACATTCTTTCCGACAAAAAATAAATAAATTCTGTTCTCGGCTTCCCTGACACCAAAAAAAAGTGAAGGTAAGCCGAAGCGAAGTGTTATACCCCTCATATCCCGTGCGGGTTTCTTACCAAGAAACGGAGGGAGGCGGCGAGCCGAAAACACTGCAGTTCAGGATGGCGTCGTGTCCTTCGATGACCTCGTACACCTGGAAGTCTCTGGTCAGGATCCGCGGGGCCATGTCTGGAATCACACACAGCCGAGGTCATCTGGGTGCGCTGTGACTAACCATGAAGCGGTTTTAGCGATCCGATCTGTGTATCTTCGGTTGCTTGATGGTCGTAAGGCTAACGTTATGTTCGCTGACAAGTCATCAAGTCATCCCTTGAGTTAGCATCCTTGGTGACACTTTGTGATGGTACTTTAATTTACCATTAACGGTAGCAAAAACATGTTTTCCACTGCTTTTAACATTTTCCATGCAAAAGCTCACATTTGCATTTAGTTTCAAGGATATCTAACTCCAAAGCAAACATGGATTATGGATCAAATAAATTCAATTGAAAAAACGAAATTTACCCCCCAAAAATACAAAATAAATCATTATTTTCAGCCATTGTTGCACTGCAAGGCTGTATGCTAATGCTATTGAATCAAAGTGTACTCCACACACACACACACACAAACAAATAAACCACGCGATCACAGTGCAACGTTTTAACTCATTACTGAACCCTGTGCCTCTGGAGTACACACACAGAAAACCAGGGCTGACATCCTCGGGTTTAAAGATGGGTCACCTTTGAAAAAACCCAAAGTGCTGCAACAAGTGTTTGCTCCGCTCGGAGGAGTGTGATTCGCTTGAAGTGGATCCAGGAACATCTGCCGGACATCGGGGGATCGGTACCCGGCGGCCACGACAAAGGCAAACGCCGTGGAAGGTAATGAGGGCGACAGGAAGAGCTTGAGGGGCTCTTCTGCTCTCAAACTGAGACCTTCTCAGCACATGAAAGGAACTGTCTGTTGCTTCTTGCATATATGCAAAGAGGGTAATTATGTCAAAATAAATGCGTGTGTGTGTGTGTATGAGTGTGGAGTGAGTGCGTGTATGTGGGTGTATTTGTGCCCTGTCTTTTATTTTCCGCCGACTCAAATTTGTATGCACACACATGCACACACATGCACGCACGCGCACACACACACACACTCACACAATGTTTGTTATCAAGAGTTCCAAGTTCCACAGTGTGCAGGAGCTGGTCGCTATAGTAACAGTCACGACACTTTGTTCCACTCTTCAATGGTCGCGAGAACAAAATGATGGCGTTGCTCTTGATTTTGAAACTTGCCAACGGCTTTGGGATATATTTGGTTTAATTCCGCAATCGGAGTCCTGACTTCCTGCTCTTAGCCCATCAAAGCGAGTATAAAACAGGTTCATATCTTTCAAATCTTCAGACGAGACCGGCAGCAAGAGAGAGAGAGCGAGGCTTAGCACTGTGCCTGGCGGTGTGCGCTGAGCTACAGCACGGCCAGCCCTACTCACCCAGCACCACGACGTTCACGTTGGCCAGCAGACGGCCGTGTCTGTTGGACGCCTCGCACTGGTACACCGCGTTGTCCTCAGGGCCCGCGTCCAGCAGAACCAAAGTATCGTCCCGAACCTGCAGCCGGTCGGGCAGGTCCTCACCTGCGGCCATCGGAGAGGAGGAAGTCACATGATCTAGACCTTTTATATGTATTTGATTTTGGGGGGTCACTAAGAGGATAACTTCACCAAGAGGGATTCCAGGTTAATGTCGTTAAGGAGGAGGCTATGAAACTCCCTTGTCCCCCTGGCCATCAGACAGCAGCTCTTAGTCCAGGCAGGGTGGACAATAAACAATATAAAATGGACAATTGTTTACCTCCATCTGCCCTATAATTGCACTAACTCAATTGCACTGCTAGCTTACTTACATGTTGTTTTTTCACAGTTTTTTTAAGTTACTTGGTTTTACGTTTATTTTATTTTTAATTTGAGTTTAATGTATGGATAATGTGTCAAATCTTTGTTGAATTCTACCGGATATCTGGATTTCAATCGGGATAAATAAAGTATCTATCTATATCTATCTATAGCGCTTACATAGCGAACAGCAGGCTGGGTGCATTTGAGGCCCAATAACAGCCTGTATAGACGAGTACACCAGTACACCACAGCCACCCCTTTTCCCCTGCTAGGGGATTTACCAGATTGCTGCAACAACTTTATTTATTTTTGTATAATGTATTACTTGCATAGTTATAAGAGGATTATCCGGTGTATACCAAGGCCATCGTTAAACTAATTAGTTGCTCACAAAGTAACCCACAACTGAAAACAAAGTAGGCAATGGTGGATTGCATATAAAACAGCAGGTGATTGAGTTCCCTTTGGTACAAGATATATAAAACCACCACAAGTCAGAGTATTAAATATAACCTGGGGGGGGGGGGGCTTTCAGACTAGAATTAGGAGTCCAGACTTTCCCTCTCACCCTTCAAGAGCTGTCCGTTCTTCCTCCACACAATGTCCGGACGTGGTTTACCCCCGACCGCGCACTTTATGGTCACGTCGGAACTGGTCGTCACCAGTTGGCCCTCAGGGGGGTCCGGCAGCCATTTTGGGGCCTCTGGAAGGCGAGAGAAAAATTGAAGGGGACCTCAGGGACTGTTGGTTAGTCTTATGGAAGTTTGTATGAGCTATGTGAGTAAACAGATGGAGAACTTTGATGACTTATGAGTTTAACAGTATTTATGAACAACAAGCTTGATCAAGGAGTACGAGAGCCGCCCGCACATGATGCCAGCCGCTCCCGTTCTGAGGAGGAGCTCAACAAGAGATCCTTATGTCCTCCTCACCAGATGTCCAGAGAAGGAGGCCTTCAGCCGTATGAGGCCATGGCTCGTAAGCAAGGGATCTCTCAGAGAGGGACACAACATCCCTGTCCCATGTCAAGAGAGGACTTTAAGGTCATATCCACCAGATATGGTTAATCTACGAATAAGATACATATCACACTACTAAGAAGGAATGTTCCTTCACAGTTAGAGTCTGGGTGATAGGAGGTCATTAAGGAGCAGGGAGGGGTTTGTGGGGGATACTGCAGACATTGGGCATCGAACCCAGTGCCTTTATGCCAGTGGATTACATCGCTTTGCTACCCTGGCCCTTTCCTGCCGGCACAGTATTTTACCTTCAAATATGACGTCAAAGTAGTAGACGGCTTCGCCGGCGTCGTTCCTGGCTTTGCACATGTACTCCCCGTCATCTGCCTCCGACCCGTGGGAGATGGTCAACAGTTTCCCAAAGTTATTGATTTGTGTCCGCGAGGGAAGTTTCTCTCCCAGTTTCATCCATTCCACCGACGGTGTGGGGCTGAACGAACAAATAAACAGACCATGATGTAGAAACACAAATCAGAAAGGGAATAGCTTTCCATATTTTATATTCAGCAAATATAGCTGCAGTGTTCGCAAAATACGTACAATCCTTCTGGTATGCATTCCAGCTCGAGATCGCTTCCCTTTAACAGCACTACTTCCAGCTGAACACCAGAGGGCAGCAGAAGACTGGGTGGTCTCGTGGTGGGCACAACGTCTGTGGTGGAAATGGTGGAGTTAGCTGCTCTGGATTGTTACTTAGTTATCGACCATCTAACAGCTTTCAGTGTTAGCCTGTCTGCTCACTGGCAGTATTTCCATGGCATTTGCTGATTAAATCTGTGTCATTAACACCTCAAAACATCCAATAACTCACTGTGATTTTCGCCATCGTCCGTTGTGGGCACTAAAAGACAAGGTAAACATGTCATTGTTAAATCAGTGTCAAAGTGGATTGAAGTTATGTCTTGGCCGGTGCTCCAGTGTGCCGTTGTAGCGGAGGCTCTGGCAGCAACAAGACATGACACGTTCTGCTATTTGCTGTGGTATGAAACTGATTATTTAGGATTAGTCGACATACGTCGGCATAATCATCACAGAATCTCTTTTTAACTCTTTAATGTGGGGGTTACTCCTTTTAAAGCTGGATATATAAGCCACATTAACGAGTGTGTGCGGTTATTAACCATTTAAGATGACGGTTTATAACAGTAACCAAAATGCCTTCGGGGGGGAATTTGGAAAAAATTTGAACTTGAGGTCCCCTGGGTGCGATGTCTGCTTTGAAAGGCTGACAGAGGTATTCATGTTCAACTACGCAGCCCCTGGCCCGCAGACACAAAGCCAACAACGCAGAACCGTACATTCACCAGCAACGGCCCAAAACACAGAGATCCACTTGCGAGGAAGTTCGGCCCAGAAATCAGACTCTTTGCTAACTCATTGCTAACTCATTGCTAACTCTTTGCTAACTCATTGCTAACTCTTTGCTAACTCATTGCTAACTCTTTGCTAACGCTTTGCTTTTGGATCGGTTGAGGCGTACGCGTTGGGACTCACAGGGCGCGACCAGCAGGGCCATGGTGGACTTCTGGACGATGGTTCGTATCAGAGGGAAGGAGGCGAAGCAGCAGTAGTCCATCCGGCTGTCGTTCTGGACGGTGTTGGCGAAGTACAGGTTCCCGTCCAGACCCATGGACACCCTCTCGTCCTGGTCGATCTGCTGGAGACCTGCGGGGCAAAGGGTGCCGGGCACACTTTAATATTTGATATACTGTTTACCCCTTCAATATTTATGAGGCATTGGGGGAGTTATAGGTCTCTGCTGACGGAAGACACAATCTATTGGTATTAGACATTACTGATGCAGTCTGGGACTGCACTATTTCTGATGAGGTAAAAGGTCTACGAATGTGACGCAGGATATTCATATTTAATTAATACAGCCCTCTAGTACGGTATTGACAAGTTACGTAACAACATCACAATCTGTAGCAAAAACCTGCTACACTGGATCGAACACGGACAGCTCTGGGCTACTGTTGATTCATGAATTAGACATCAATGTTGATATTTTACTTGCAATACGACATTGGCAAAAACTGAATCTCAATACTCGTGTTGATGATTACTACCCCTAGAAGCAGATTTCCCCCAGCCAAGACCTTTAAAAAGCAATACATGTGCTGCCCCACGCTCAAAGAAACCAATACTCAAAGTCACATCAAGCATTTCAATAGCGGGTTGCAGGCCTGCGATGGAGATGGAGAGCACATGCATGACCAAGCTTTGCAGTTCATTAAAACTCCAATTTACCACAAACACACACACACACATACGCACAACTCATACACACACGTACACATGCACACACATACACACACTTACACACACATACACGTACGCACAACTCATACACACACACACACACACATGCATACAACACAAACACATACACATAGAAACATACACACACATGCACATACATACACATGCATTAAACATAAACACATGTACACATGCACATATACATACAAAACAAACACATAAACACTCCAAACCACACAGACACACACAGTCACACACACACACACACCATACCCACATACATAAATACAACACAAACAAACACACACACACACACACCACAACACACACACGCGCCCACATGCACCAGCATACACACACACACACACACACACACACACACACACACACTCAGCGCTAATGGGTTTTGCTTTGTACTGGTTGGACTGGTTCTAGTGTGTTTGTGTGTGTGTGTGTGTGGGTGTGTGTGGGGGTGGGGTTGGGGTGAAACGTGATGTAATGCATAGGTCACCACAGCACTGGGTCACTCCAGGCATTCCCGTCCTCACCACCTCATCCTCTATTTATAACGTGGGCCTCCTGGTACGGACTTATCCACTCGTGAGCTACTCTTCAGTATAATCAAGCACTACCTCTGCCACTCTTCAATCAAATCCTCACTGTGAAGTCAACTTCCTTCTTAGTAGAGTGTTATTTGTGTAATTCATAGAATAATAGTAAGGTTAACTATATCTGGTTCCCAAGCCTCTAAAGTCCTCTTTAGGCGCCAGTCAAGGTTGATATCCCTCTTTGTGAGACTAAACATGCTTAGCTTACGAGCTCTGGCCTTATTCGGCTGGAGGTCTCCTCATCTTGACACCTGGTGAGGAGGACATAAGGAACTATTCTGTATAATCTCCTCATAACCGTAGTGGCAGGCATCATGTGCGGGCGGCTAATGTACTCCTTGATCAAGCTTGTTGTTAATAAAAACTGTTGAACCTATAAGTCATCAAAGTTCTCCATTTCCACTCCTCAAGCTGGTATATCCTTGATACATCAATCGAAGCACTTGTATTTTTAAGGAATCCTCCATCTGAGCAGCTACTCTGCTCAGATGAGTGCTTTAAACTTGTTTCTATTGTTCTTGATCGTAGCTGATCTACGGTGATATGATGGTTTCTATGCCCTTTGACAAAATGCCCTTTTAAGTCGCTTTGCAATAAAAGTCTCTGCTAAAAGCCCTAAATGTAAAATATAAATGTCAATCAGCTTGTCGTAAAACTTCAATAACACTCACATGTATGGACGCACTGCAGTGCGTGTGTGTGTGTGCGTGTGTGTGTGTGTGTGGTTGGTAACCTTTATTTTGTTGATATCTCTAATGCGGCCAGTGGTTTCCAACGTCTAGCGTTTGAAGAGAGGTGGGGTGAGTCATCTTGGCTTTGGATATAAAGGATGCCCGGAAAAAACAAACGGACGGAGCAGGAATGCCAGGGAGGTGACCTGATGTCGCCGAGTCGTTCTGGATGGCTAGACATCAACCGCAGGAAGGACGCTAACTATCAGCATGGAACCCTTGACTACCAAACGTCTCTCCCGAACCCATCCCCTCCTCCTCGCTTGATGTCCACTCTCGGGACAATAATATTGACATGATGTGACAAACTGAAACCTTGGCAACAGCCTAGGGTTTACTCAACCCCGTGAATGAGTCATTTCCACCTGGCTGCACGCACGTTGGAAAAAGTGTCCGTGATGGTGGCTGGGTGATTACACCCCAAGCTGAGCTAAAACTCTTACCAATCTCCCTGTCGGTCCTCGTTCGAATGTCTTAAAATGCAAAACCCACACAGCGTTTCCATCCAGTGTGCCCCCACACCCATGCCTCCCCCGTCTTTCATCTCTTGGATGAAAGATATCTGACCTTCCCACCCCCTACTCCTCGCCTACACGTCCAGCAGTGTGAGCCTCAGGGAGTCAGACCTTCATGGTAACTCGGCTGCAGGCTACTCTGTCGCTGGGTCTTTGGTGAGAATCTGGGGCTCTTAAAAGCATGTGGATGTCCCCAAAGCACACATCTATGGTCCCTTTATGGACCCCCCCCCCACACACACACACACACACACGCACACACACACAATTTCTCTAAAGTTGCCTGGCAAGAAATATAGGCACCAAATCTCCCAAAGGAAACCCCCCATGTCCACCCTTGACTCTATTCCTAGTGCCTTGCTCAAACCTGGCACTCCTGCTCTCAGCCCTCTCCTCACTCGGCTCATCGACCACTCTCTTCGGGGGGGGGGGGCGCCCCCCGGCCCGGCCCGAGCCCCCCCCCCCCCCCCCCCGCCCGGGG
>JAOPJJ010107820.1:0-12181 GCA_027122795.1 Enchelyopus cimbrius
TAGTGAATGTTGCAGGACCATTCGAAAATATGACTGGGTTTCTAACGATGAAACGTTTAATGCAAATCGGTGAAGTGGCCCTTTAAAGACACCAACATGGAACAAATACAAAGAAAATACATCTCAACTACAGTTAACTATGGGCGCGGCCATCTTTGTTCGTCGAGTGTCATAAAAATGTCTGCCAACTCGGGGTACTTTTCAGATGCTCTAGTGGGAAACTTGTATTTCCCAGATAAAAGGGGGCGTTTCTCAATACCGCAATGCATTGTGCCACAAGAAAGCTGTGAATTTCCCATTTGCGACTGGGAAGTCGGAAGGTCCTAGACAAATGGAACGCAGTAGTAGTGGGCTGTTTGACGAATTGCTGCTTTTGACTTTAAAGCTTGGTTTATACTTTTCCGTGAAGTGCTGTACGCGGACAGGGAATGCCCTCTCCGTAGTACGGACACCCTCCTGGAGACCCTCTCCGTACTCTCCAGGAGCATCCCATATTTTTTAGCTGTCTGTCACTCTGTCGAGGGAAATCGTAGATGGCAAGGGCCTTCCTTGGTCCTCTCACAACGTAATTTCCGGATTGACTTTTCCGGTTCGACTACAAATGGCAAATTGCACCACTTTGTAAATAGTTTATTATTTACATTTAAAGCATTTAATTTTTAATGATAATTTTTTAAATAAATTTTTAATTACAATCTGCTGTATGGACGCTTCAAGCTACTGTGAACGTCAACTGTTTACTCTACCTGTTTACTTTGCCGACGGAGCACTGGCAAGGCTCAAGGGGTCTGTAGTTATGAAAACGGATTACGTAAAGGGAGTACGGAGAAGTATATCCCGGCCTTAATTAGCACTAAAGACAAGATGCAAAGGACGCGACTTAAGACTTTGTTTTGTGTTCCTAATCAGTCCCCACTCGTTCACACTGGACCCCCAGAAGCTTCAGAAGCGCTACCTGGAGCTCCAGCGATCTCTCCACCCAGACAACTTCAGCCAAAACACCAAGGTACCGACAACATGCCAGTATGAAGGAATTAAAATGGAGTCCAGTTGAATGAATCCAATGTGCTTGAGAAGTTATGTTGGTGTCTGAAGCTGCATTCTTCAAACTGGCCACATGGTTTTTCTGTGGAGCAGTGGTCCCATTTAGCCAAGGACTGGTTGTCCTGGGTGCAAAAGCCTAACGCAGAGGGGCATGGAGTTTAAAGGGACCAGAATGTTTCCTTCAACATGATATTCTCATGATGTTTTGTCTAACAAGCAGGTAGTTCTGGAGTTCAGGGAGTCAGATGCTTGTCATATACTTCTAAGTAATCTACAGACTCAAACATGGCCCAGAAAATACATTATTGATGGGGTATTTGAAAAGGAAGTTATCATGTGTGCCATGGCCAAGTGGAGCAACAATGCAACGCAGAGAAAGAGGGTTACCAGACGTTGCATCACATCCTGACTGTCTTTGTTTTGCAGTTGGAGGAAATCAGTTGTATCGTAAAGTATTGCATCGTAAAATCCATTCAATCTATACACATTCAGCATGAGGAACATCATGGTTGATAAAAACAAATCAACATCGTTTCGTGATTACTAGTATGGTGTCTTATTCTGAAGTAACCAAATTACCTGCTGACCCTGTCCAGGCAAAGCTTTATACTAAATCTACATGCACTTACCTCAATATGTGCAATTTATATATATACACACTTTTTTATTGTATTGTGATAACTGTCCCTTTACTGCTGTCACATGTAAATGTCCTCGTCTGCAGAGGAATTAAGGGATTTCTATTCTCAGACAAGGGGACCTCATCATGTGGGATGATCCATGATCTCAATGTTCAGGGTGTTTGCTTTTGCGGTTTATCCTGTTCAGGTTTTGTTCATGTTAGTTAAATTATGATATTTAACCTAAAATCATCAGGTTAGAAAACATCTTTACTAAGGCAGGAAATTAAGTTGGATAGTTATGTTATGTCCTGGTTCAGTGTTTGGCGTCCCATCCCCAGACATTTCTTACTCTGCAGTCCTTTGCATTCCGTTGGGTAGCCTCACATCGTCTTTCTGAATGACTTGCTTGGAAACAATAGGATGTCTGAGTGCCAAGGCTGAGCGCAGCGGTTAGGGCTTTGCATTGAGCCTTACAGGTTTCTTACTTGAAGTTATGTCTGTGATGAAATCTCCACAATATATGTTAATGCGGCGGCTCTGTGAACCCCTGCAACGTGGAGCTGAACGCGCCACGACTGAAGGCCAGCCCTCAGCTCCTCCAGGGTGGCGCTCGTCTCAGACAGAGGAACTAAGGGCAGTGTTACACAATATGTCTGCGTTTCCTCTAGGTGTGTTTACTTTGAAAGTTACAGTGAAGGGAAGCACACCGGAGACCCACTGCAGACACCAGGAGGCCATCAAGCTGTGTTCTCATCACTTTGAGGCTGTGGTTAGAGATACAGACTGTAGTCTCATCACTATGAGGCTGTATTCTCATCACTATGAGGCTGTGGTTAGAGATGCTGGCTGTAGTCTCATTACTACCAGACGAGTGACTGCAACATGGTTTTACAGCCCATACATGACAGGCCCTTGGGCCACCTCATGAGACTGGATTTTCACCGGAGCGGACAGACTTGACAGCCGCAGAATGTGCTGTTTCTGCCCTTTGCCGTGCTCCCCCCTCCCCCGGCTGGCTTCAACCACAGCCCTCCTGTCTTACAGACGCTCATAGTGCCTCAGTGATGCGCTCATTCAGAGCTGCGTCAAACATCCATTAGCATGAGTTCTGATAAGCGTGCTGTTGTTGTGTTATTGTAGCATGCTGCCACACGGCTACATAGCATTGATCTGTTGTGCGGAAGAGGAACTGAGAACCGGGCTGTTCACACGCCTGGTACAAGGCCGTGTCGCCCTTTGTGTCATCCTCATCGTCCTGGTAACAGGAAGTGCAGCAGATCTGACGCTGCATGGCAGATAGCGGTGGGGGTTCCATAACGAGGGGGTTCTGCTTTGTGTAGCAGGAGCAGCAGTTCTCTGAGCACCAGTCGGCCCTCCTGAACGCGGCGTACCGGACTCTGCTGAAACCTCTGACCCGAGGTCTTTATCTGGTGAGTCATTCTCTCGTTCAGTTCCCTGTCCGCGCCAAACAGTTTCATGTTTGAGACAGAGGCTGCATGTGGCGGTCGGGTGCTAGCCTAGCCATTACCTTTGATGCCATTACCTTTTTCATTATCTCCCATCATTCAGTCTGGGACACCATCATTGGATTTTGATTTCTGTAATGGGCGGAGGCTTGTGTGAGGTTTATAATCATTGGAGTTCCCTTAACCAATCAGCAATGTTTGGTAATGACATGTTATGAGGTAGGAAGCCTCCACTTTCAAAGTAGTAAACCTGTTTAGCTACCTGTTCTGAGATCGTAGTGGCAGTGAAGATTCAAGAACAAAAATGTAGACACTGGATCTCGAAAGAAGCGAGCGCTTTGCCAGACTACGTTACGGAGCAAAATCGAATTGTGCGGAAGTACGTAGCTGGTATCACCAGGCTAGCATGTGGCGGTGAGGTTCGGCCTCACCCCTTATGTTGTGGAATGAAAGGAGTGAGCCCTAAAGTCCCCTGACGACGGGTCCTGGTCCAGTTGGAGCTGCAGGGCCTGCCTCTGGAGGAGGGCACCGACTCTGGGGCCGACCCCGGCTTCCTGATGGAGCTGATGGAGCTCAACCAGGAGGTAGAGGAGGCAGGCACGCCGGAGGAGGCCACCCGGATCGGCCAGAACACTAAAGGTGAGCCCGGCCCCGAGCCTGCAGGAGAGGGCGGAGCTTTGGGTGGAAAGATCTGGCAACGCCGCCTCTGCGGTGCCGTGTAGACAAGGGAACCGCTACTTTGTGGAAACGATGACGTCATTGCCCCGTCGTCATGGTCCCGTGACCACAAGAAAACCCCCTGTTTGTTGTGGTTTCTCTGTTTGTAAAGGGCCCTTTTGAACCCGCGCAGAAAACAAATGTCTTATTCTACAGTGTTTGGTGTGTCCGGTCGGCTCAGTCTGTGTCGGTTTACAGCACCACCTGTAGGTGTGGCATATGTAATACATAGTTTTCACAATGGTGTCGTTACCGTGTGTATGCCAACATTTAGGAATCCAACACATGTGTGGATGCAGTTTTTTTTCACCCTGCAAAAAAACCAAACCAGAAACGTTCCTGTGTGGACATAGCCTAAATCACCTCTGTGACTTGAAGCCAGACCCTTGCTGCTCTCTGTAACCTGCAGAGTAGGGAAGAGGTGGATTTGAGTGTAGCAGAAATGAGTCACCTGTCTCTCCTAGCAGACGGGGAACCAGGTGGCCTGTTTTTAATGTATGTTGCATTTGATTTGTCTCTGTGCGATGTTGATCTCTAGAATCAGGTTGACGCCTCCGCCTATCAGATATGCTCTGCTTAACGACCCTTTAATGACGAAGTTAAAGTAACGGTGAGACTGCTGTCTTATTTATAGAGAAGCTGAAGGAGTTGACAGTGCAGATAGATTCAGCTCTGCACAAAGGTAAGACATCTGGATTTATGTCGAAGGAGTTTAGTTATTATTCTGACATTACGTTGTGTTGTGTTGTTAATCCTTCTGACGAGTCTGAATGAATTCTTTTTAACACCCGTTTTTATTGGTGTTTTTGTCTCTTGGTTTCTAAGGGGAGCTTCAATCTGCCAAGGCTCTGCTCATCCAGATGAAGTACTTTGCAAACGTAGAAGAAAAAGTGAAAGAACAACTTTCTAAGCTTATGTGATTTCATTGTATTTTGTATGTGATCAAATTTAAAATGTGCAGAAGCAATCTAAATTCAGTGTTACGTATATTCTATATTCATATAAATGTGTTAAATATTTTAAATACTTTTTTTTCTCTTAAGATTCCAGGCAACTGACTTGATTAAAAAAAAGTGTCTAATTGGATGATCATCCTTTTTACATTGTGTGGGGTGTTAAACGTGTCTTTCATATGGCAGGTATCAGTTTTTTGTATCGAATTAGATTGAGTGCATTCTAATGTGGTAATTATGTTCATTAGTGACGCCGCCGCCCCCCCAGTCACAGCTTCGTGTGTGCAGGATTCAGTACCACGGCTTACCTTTAGGTGGAGACAAAACACTTTGACAACACCGCATCAAGCTCTACCGCAATCAGCCGTTGATTAAAAGGAAATCTGTTTCTTTCATAAGTAGACATTTTTCAATACATGTCACAGTAATGGTATGATGATGACGATGCTCATTAATGGAAATTACATGCCATCTGAAGGGTTACAGCCATGTGATGTTTGAGCTGCTAATGTACATAAGTAGCTCACATTCGCATTTCTGTTTTAATGCGTGTTCAATAAGCAGTGTCAGGCATATTGAACAAGCATTAAAATAGAAGTTAGAATAATAATCCGGGTTTTTAACAACATTCCAAACAATATAATTTTATTGTTTTATAAAAAATGTGATTCTGCAACGGTTCCGATAAATATAGAACTCATCCTTTACATAAGAAGTTAGGGGAACATACGATCTTTAGAAATGCTATTATATCCCAAAGCGGATTGATCGTCGTAAGCATCGCTCTGTCAAATCCATCCGCTGCTGTTTTTCCATTTCTTCCTCCCACGCAGACGACGTCTCCCTGCAGACTGTACGGTTTTCAGCGGGGGCTTCTCCGGGCTCCGCCCAGCGGAGACCTGCCGCCTCTCGTTTATTATTCATGTGGTAATCGGAAGCCATGGTCCACGCTGTGCCTCAGGATTAATGAGGACGTGTGACGGAGCCACTCTCAGGCCACTCGCGTCTCCCGGGCAGTGTTGGGCAATATTACTTAGTGGAGTAATAAGTTACTTATTACATATTACTCCGTAGAAAAGTAATATAGTTATATTACTTATTACTTAGAATCAAGAGTAATAATATTACTTTACTTTCTTATTACATATTACTTTCCCCCCTCCCACCCGCAAAAAGATGGACAACACCACAATTGGTTTAGCCAGCTCCTTTTGGAACTGAATCAAATTTAATGGAATAATGATAAAGTGAACAGTGACAGTGAACAAGTGCAAACAGAACAAACTTTGACTTTCACAATGCAACCTAACGCTTTAACAATGCAAGGGTTAGGGTTTTGCGCTGGAAAGCACTAAAAATAATGCCGATATTTCCAGCCGTGGAAAGTTATAGTGCCGCAGAGTCGTTGTCCATTCATCGCCATGTTTTGATTTGTTTAGCAGATCCACGCGTCGCATTTACAGGGAGTACGTGATGTCATAAGTGTGCTCAGTAAAAGGAACAGATCTACAAGCTACTATGCATCGCTAATCACAGTGTGTAATGGCTTGTAGATCTGTTCTATTTGCGCATGCCACAGCCCTGCACAAATTTCAAGTTTAACAGCCATTGTAACGAGTAACGAAGCCCGTATTTGCCAGAGTAGCGAGGCATAATATTACTTTTTGGCATAGTAGTCTTGTTATATTGCTCGTTACTGGGTAAAGTAATAATATTACAGTAATATATTACTAAGTAATGCGTTACTACCCAACACTGGTTTCCACAACCCTTTATTTTAAATAAAAACCTTTTAAATTGTTTAAAAGGCATAAGTAATCAGTGTGTATGATTCAGTCATATGCAAGGCTTTTATTTTGTAATAGCTCTCTTGTTTTTATAGATATCAACACCAAACCACTTCTTATGTGTTTGTGAAGTCATTGTTGAGTTCACACAACCCTTTATTTGCAAGGAAAACCCTTTCCATTGTTTTAAAGGCATAAGTAATCAGTGTTTACAATTAATTTATATGCAAGGCTTTTATTTTGTAATAGCGGTCTTGTTTTTATAGATATCAACACCAAACCACTTCTGATGTGTTTGTGAAGTCATTGTTGAGTTCCCACAAGCCTTTATTTGCAAGGAAAACCCTTTAAAAAAATTAAATGCACAAGTAATCAGTGTGTATGATTCAGTCATATGCAAGGCTTTTTATTTTGTAATAGCTCTCGTTTTTATAGATATCAACACCAAACCACTTCTGATGTGTTCGGAAGTCATTGTTGAGTTCCCACAACCCTTTATTTTATATAAAAACCTTTAAAATTTTTTTAAAAGGCACAAGTAATCAGTGTGTAAGATTCATTCATATGCAAGGCTTTTATTTTGTAATAGCTCTCTTGTTTTTATAGATCTCAACACCAAACCACTTCTTATGTGTTTGTGAAGTCATTGTTGAGTTCCCACAACCCTTTATTTTAAATACAAACTTTTTCAATTCTTTAAAAGGCATCCGTAATCAATGTGTACGATTCAGTCATATGTAAGGCTTTTATTTTGTAATAGCTCTCATACATACAATGATGTTATTATGAGGCCATTTGCTGATCATGCCTTCAGCATCAGGAGGACTTGAAGGTGATTGGTCAGAGGAACTTAACATGTAATGCAGTGTGATTGGCCTTTTTAACAGCCATATATATTTGATGGTTAATTGGTTGCACTGAAATATCTCAAAGTTGGGAGAGACTGTCTTAAAGAAAAACAGGAAAATACTCTACATTCGTGTTGCGGTCCCCCTCACAAGAATTCTACTGAACCCTGGCCAAGGACATTTCGAGATTATAATTATAATTGTAATATTGTAAATATTTTGCATGATTAGTCTTCGTATAAATCAGGGGTGTCCAAACTTATTTCAAGGAGGGCCAGATTCGACAATGTGAAGATGCCCGGGGGCCAAAATGTTAGTTACAAATGCACTGTGTTCTGTAACAATTATGTTTTCATTGTCACAACTATCTTTTTTCTTAAATGACTATGTAACCAAATCTAAGCTAACCAGATGTGAATAAATCAATAAAAAACAGTTCTGCCTTTCTTCAGTCACATAACAGAACAAACTGTGTGGACTACGTTAAACCTGCATGAAGTTTATGCAAATCTGAACCTCATGTTCATTGTCAACATGACCTATTAGTAATTAGGAGTAATGCAAAATCTGTTAACATTTAAGTTTCAAATGTATCACTCTTGCTCTTCTCTTTCACAAAATCATTCAGAAAGTAATATTTAGTGTCACATCTACATATACTGTATAACAGCAGCAGTTATGTCCTTAAAGGTTCAAATGCTTCGTTATGTCAACCAAAAAGGCAAAATCTTCCAGCCATACCATATCTGACAATTCTAGCAGGCCACAAATAATATATTATAAAAACGGAGCTGCTGGCCGCATGAAATCTGACCACGGGCCATGATTTGCCCCCGAGCCGTACTTTGGACATCCCTGATATACATTGTCTATTTATCCTTTCTAATAGTCAGATTTAATCTAATATAGAGTTGGTGTGTATACCTGAAAATCGCTGTTTTACTAGTACTCAGTGTAACAGCTTTTCTAAATAATTTTTACCAATTCAATCTTACACTAAATGACGTAATAATGCAATAAAAACGCATCTTTGCTGCTTTGGCATCAACCAAGACCGATGTAAAAATTGACTTTATACTATTTGGCACCAAAACCGAAGAGGTGTTAGGACATTGGTGACTCAATCCACCATCAATACAGGCACTGTCGGTGAAGGCCTATCACAGAGTGAGGAAGATACAGCTGCAGCTGAAAGTGAGATGGAAGATGCAGCTGCAGCTGAAGGAGAGATGGAAGCTGCAGCTAAAGGAGAGACGGAAGATCCAGCTGAAGGAGAGATGGAAGATCCAGCTGGAGCTGAAGGAGAGATTGAAGCTGCAGCTGAAGGAGATATGGAAGAAACAGCTGCCGCTGAAAATCAGATGGAAGATGCAGCTGAAGGAGAGATGGAAGCTGCAGCTAAAGGAGAGACTGAAGATCCAACTGAAGGAGAGATGGAAGAAACAGTTGCCGCTGAAAGTCAGATGGAAGCTGCAACTGAAGGAGAGATGGAAGCTGCAGCTGAACATGAGATGGAAGGTCCAGCTGCAGCTGAAAGAGAGATGGAAGAAACAGCTGCCACTGAAAGTCAGATGGAAGCTGCAGCTGAAAGAGAGATGGAAGCTGCAACTGAAGGAGAGATGGAAGATGCAACTGAAGGAGAGATGGAAGAAACAGCTGCAGCTGAAAGTCAGATGGAAGATGCAGCTGAAAGTGAGATGGAAGATACAGCTGAAAGTGAAGAAGACAATTGCAAAGATGGCACTTGCATCTCCAGAGAATACAAACTGGACCAAAAGCATTTAAGATGAAGATAAAAAGGGAAAAATGGGACAAAATAAAACCTTGTTCCGGATCCTCAAAACTGAAGAAGTCTTGGACACATGTGATTTACAGTACCTTCAGAAAGCACAACCCTTGCTGTGCTCTTGCAATTAAGTACATAGATTTCAAAGCACCTAACAGCAGAAAGGAAGCATCACCATACTTAGCAATAAAGGCAATATGCACATTGTCCTCTTGTAAAGCAAAATACTTATTTCAAATTAGACACAAACCCTCAAAGAACACCAAAGAAATTACAATTCATGTGGCCCGAACAGGTGAAGTGAAGAATTTGCAGGAAGAAACAATAGCGAGGCCAGCCAGCAATTTGAAGAGAGGAAAATTAGCTTAAGTAATTACTGGTGGGGTGAGTAATGCATTTTATAACAAGCTGGGGAAAACACCATCACTGGAGCTACTTGCTGGCAACCTCACCCGAGCACTGTCAAAAGACATTATGAAAGCAGTGTCAGCAGAAATTTAAAAAAACACAAGGCTTCACGACGATATGGTGATGGAGCTTATACTAACACAACAGATCATCAGAGAGTGACACAGGTTACATATTCTGTCCGGGGTATATCCAACACCTTCAAGTGGATCGCTTTGGTGTCCACTTGTACACAGAGCAAGCTATTTCCATTTTGATTGAGCATCTCCGCACAAGTTCTCCAGTGACCTTTTTCCTCGATGCCATTGGTGGGGTTGTGCGTCGTCTCCCAAACCAACCCAAGAGGGTATTGTATTATGCCCTCTGTTTGTCAGGTGATGGAAAGAACAAACCTCCTCTTCCTGTCAATGAAATGGTCACCAATGACCACACAGTGGCAAATCTGTCCTTTTGGCTGATGAAATTTCTGACAAAAGTCAGAAGAATCACAGTCAAGAAAATCAGCCAGGTAGAAACAGACTACAGTTGGGCTCTCATGCAAGGTGTTCTGCTGGCCTTCAACAGACAGGACATTTTAGGGTACCTTGAGATGCTGTGCAAGGCTATTCAAGGCTCTTTGGCCAAAAAAGAGCTGAAGGCCACCACTGTGCTACATCTGTGCTCAGCACATATCCTGAAGGCTGTTTGAGTTTCCTTTTCCAGGAAGACCAGTGATAAGGGCCTGAGGGAATTTGCTAATCATTGTGTCGCACATCTGATCAACAGCAGCAATTTGGATTCTGCAGTTTTTTTGCCCACATGGGTTGGATTTTTAGATCCAAGCTCTCCTCTCAGGAAGCCACAAAGAGCTTGGAAGTCAGCATCAAGAACAAGAGCAATCTAGATGATGAGTACAGCACTCAGGCAATCAAAAGCCAAACTGAGCCACCACAGAGAGTCATGGCTGTGCTCGCCAACTCACCCTTTCTGCATTTTTTCAAAGATGTCCTGGAAAATGATCAGTCAGAGGGGATAGATGTTGATGCAAATAGATGTTGTGAGAAAAATCCTTACTACTGTCCTGAGATGTGTTGTTGCAGGATTACATGGGAATCTTCCCACTTTGGTCAGGCCTTGTGTTGGGGGATCTATGCCGATATGCAACTGAAGCAGATCCAAACAAACATAACACAGCAGACAGCAAAACAAGGCAAACTAACTGCCATGTGGAGAACTGGTTTTCCATCACAAAAACTCAGATTCTACGCAAGGAACGCTTCCTCAGGCCTGGCTCCTTCATTCGGAAGCTGCATACCTCTCTGCATGGACGCTACAAGGAACACGTCTTGCAGTACGGCCTAAATCTCAAACTATTAAACAGACCATTAAAAGGGAAAAAAGAGCTGTTGGAGCACTCGGAAGAAAAGTGGGGCAAATGGCGTGTGAGTGCAGCTCCTAAGAGGACCAAATATTTCCACCCTCCCCACAAGATCCCAGCTCCTAAGGGAGTGAACAGACACAGTAGAGGAAAATGGAGGATGACAAAAAAAAGGTACGACATTAAATGGATGGAAAATTACTTTTAAAGTTCCTTATCATAAAAAGACTTCTGCAAGTCAAATGCTAACACTTTTTTGTCTCATATTTAACAATCCTGTCAAATGTCGAACACATTCTTTTTTGTTCTAATGTACTGTAATTTCTTAAGGTGCTTCAGAAATCAAAACATGGTTTGACACGGAACACAAGAGACACTGGACAGGTATGGCATTGTTTTCACACATTTTCTGTACTCTTGATCAGTATACAATATCTCTTTACATTCTGATTTCATAAGATGTAATGCTTAAATACCATATCGGCACATAAAGTGGAGCAGCAAAAAGGGGGAGACCAGACAAACGCCACTTCTACTTCCACGATGAAAAAATCAACTGACACAGCAGGACTTGTATGCATTTTTTTTAACAGGACTGAGTCATATGGGTGAAATCAATATCACAATAATCATGAAGAATATTTAAAGTGTAGCTCACACATCAAATTGATGTTAAGTGTGAGATGTAAAACAAACACTTTAAATTTCAGATAGCATTCCTTCCAATGTGTCACCAATCATATGATTCCACTGTAAGGCAATGAATGAAAATGTAATGTATGTATTTTATTACTGTGCAGCCCAATTTATATGTGACTACTATTTTCAACAAAAGACAAATACTGCTCTTAGTATTTGAACCCCTTACTACAATTACTACAATGCTTTCTGTTTTGGAAAGCATCAGTAGCTGAAGGTCAAGTACAGATGCATACCTGTGGCTGTAGTAATCATATTGTTGGTTAATCACTTTGCTTCACAATTAATGCTAAACTACCGGAAAGGTTGTATGTTTCATGCTTTTGAATAACAATTTGCATGATTGATCTGAATTAACAGCAGTCATTTGGAATTTGGAAGAAAAAGAACAGTGAATAATAATGACGACAAAATAAAAAATCCATCCATCCCATCCATCCATCCATTTTCCTCCGCTTATCCGGGGCCGGGTCGCGGGGGCAGCTGCCTGAGC
>JAOPJJ010107834.1:0-10004 GCA_027122795.1 Enchelyopus cimbrius
CGCCGGCGGGGGGGGGCGGCCCCCCTGGCGGGGGGCGGTGAAGCTATCCATTTCCCACAGAACCAAACACCACCCCCTTCGTGTTTGTTCTCCTTCTAATGTTGGTCTTCAAAGGGGCGTCTCCAGTCCACCCTGCAATTTAACTTCTTCTTCTTCTGTCCTTAAAATCTGCGTGCTGACAGGCCAGGTGTGAACCCCTAACACACCTTACCTGTCCGCGCCGATTGGAAAGGCCGTAAATATCCCTCAAACACGCTGCGTTTATAAGGTTCATGGTTTACTGCATCTGTTTCAATATTGACCCGGTGGACTTGTTAAAATGAGACACATTCCACATTCTTTGACCTTTGACCTATCTGCCCCCCCACCCCCCCCGGACCAGCCTGACCACCCTCTCCGTCCCTTTCTCAGTGATTGTGCTAGCCTCTACGCTAGCCACTGCAACGCTTATATCATGTCCACTGATACTGCATCTGAGCGACACACACACACACACACACACACACACACACACACACACACAAAGGGCTGACTGAATGATTAACCATGACTAGCATATGAGTAGGAGCCTCTGGGCTGAGGGGATGTTGTTCTGTGAGTCTTCGGTGAATCAATATGCACTTCCCTTTTGCTCAATCCCGTTGTATTGATTTGTTTTGCCGGGTGAGTCGTTGTGAGTACATGTCTCTGCCATTTTGATCAGGCAGTGAAAGGTCCGGAAGGAATTAAAAGCTTTGTTGATAAGACGCCTCAATACCATTCCACTGTTTTTCATTAAGGAAAATGAATTACAATCTCTGGTTGATAATTCCTCGATCCTGACTGCATTCCCACTGAGACCCTGTCCCCACTGAGTCCATGTCCCCACGAGGACCCTAGGTCTATGTAGTGGAATGTGTGCGATGCGTAACCGAGACGACGCCAGCAGCCGAACCCTCTTGTCCCCTCACCTCACTGCCACGGCGCATTCCGGCTAGCGCGGGCCGCTAACTCACTAGCACCTTCCTCTCAGACTCCTCTCTATGTCCCTCATTCTGGAACACAGACCCACACCGTGTCTGTTCGCCTCCACTCACTTTCAAATTGTTACACTGCAAATATAAGCTTAGCGAAATTATTACTGTATTAGAAAATCGGAAATCTGGGATTGTTACACAGCCTTAACACCAACACTATTTGAGCCCAAATAGTGTTGGGCTCAACAATATGCAAAGCATTCTGGGTACACATTTTGATCTGTGTTCCGGAGCCGTGGTTCCTAGCCCGGGAGGTATGCATCTGCGCATTCATATGGCAGATATGCCCTGCGGCCTGCGGAATGTATGAAATGTGGAACCAGAGTACCACACGGAACCGGATCCACTGGAGAACGCTGTGTGTGTGTGTGTGTGTGTGTGTGTGTCAGTGGGGGGGAGGGGGGGGGGCTGTACCCTATTGTTTCGGTGCGTTTCACAGAGGAAAGGCCTTTGCGTCAGGCTAGCTCCCACAACATTGTGAGAGTGTGGGAAAAGTCAACGCTTGTTGAACTGTTGAAATGTCGCTGAACGTTTTTTTCTGGTGCGGAGGGAGAGAGAGAGTTCAGTTCTCCTCTGGACAGACCAGTGGTGAAGGAGGGTCGCAGTGGCTTGGCTGTACTCGATGTGGCACATTTATTTTCGGGCCTATCTCAGAGGTTTAAATTAGAGGCTTTTCGTCTGCAAAAAAAATACCCAGCATGCCCTGGTCTCCCTCTCTCTTTCTCTCCACTTCTCCTCTGTCTCCCTCTCTTTCCCTTTCTCACTCTCTCTCTCTCTCTCTTTCTGCCTTCCTCACATTCCTTCTCTCTCTCTCACTCTCTCTCTCTCTCTCTCTCTCTCTCTCTCTCTCTGTGGTGTAGATCTGATTTAGTGCCACTGGGTTGCTCAACTTAACAGGTCATCTTACGTTTATAGACTTATATGTGAGTGGGTGGGCCATGACGTTAGCACGCACACAGACATACACACACACACACACACACACACACAGCAGAAAACCAGGACTGCTCAGATCAGAAATGAAATTTAAAAAGGCTTTTGATCCGTTTATTGTACAAGGGAAAAACTTCCAGCCCTCACCCCTAATGGTTTCCATTTGCAGGCTGGTGAGGGGTTGAGATACGAGAGAGAACAGCCCTTAACAAGCAAAACTAAAACACATGTTAAGCTCCTGTCCAGAGTGTAACCACATCATGGGTCTAGAGGATTAGAAAGTAGAGAGAATTGGGGTTAGTAAGATAATAAGAACCAACATTCACTATGAAGAAAGAGTTTATAATGGCGCCACTGTGTAAATGTGGTTCAGTCATGTTAACATCGCCAGATATATCACTCCATCCTGGTTAATGTTCGCATTAAAGTGTAACCCAATCACCCCAGGTTTACCATGTGTAATCACAAATGGGATTCAGAACTCTGGCATCTCATTGGCTCAAAGTAGTGACTGGTGAATTCACCCAGCAACAATTTCAGTTCAATTGTATTAATTACAATCTGCCAAAAATATATATAATTGTGAATATGACAAGGTCAACGGTACAACAAGATCAGCCTGCAAATGTGGAATGTGTTGGTTCAGCCAAACCCAGGTTGTAAAGAATAACAGTTGGGGCTGCGACTTCACAACCCAACTCACTGCAAATGTCACTGTCTTTTTACTTTTCCTGTAAATACTTGTGGTATCTCTGTAGCAAACCCTACCCTGAGATAAAACCCAAACCGCACCACATGGAGGCGAGACTTCTCATTTGGGTTTGGCTGGTTCCAGCTCGGATCTCACTTTCAATGCAGGAGAACGGCAAGCTGGCCAACACTTTCACAGTCTAGTGTTGAATAGTTTTATCTGTAGATTAGGTCGATGCCTCAATTATTATAATGCCTCTGAAAATGTATATCCAACGTTTAAGATGAATGTAGAAAAATCTTTGAAACCAGTTGATTGATATAAGCAAAGCCTGAATTTACCATTCTCAAGGATAGACACTAGTTTTTACTATCGTAAATCAAACAAATGTACTTCTTCTCTTTCTAGACTTGCTTTTTAATTAAGCTGTTGTGACATTGGAAGATAGAAATGTGGCAGCAGCGAAATTTAAAAGCCAGGCTCTTTAGAAAGCGGCTTTTTAATCAAACCGTTGCCACATTTACCCGTCCCAGTGTTTGTGTGAGGACAACTCCAATCACCCCTGTGGCAGACCGCTCTCCCTAAAGATGTGAATGAACGCGTGCGTTCCAACAGACATCCTTTGTGCAGCCCGGTGTGCGGGGGAACTCTGTTTAGCGACAGACAGACAGCCCTGGCCTGGGTGGCTCCCATGAGAGGCAATGAATGGACTGTCTGTTGACCCGCAGAGTCAGTCCTCCACCCTGGGTACCTTTGTGAAACCAGGGGCCCATTTAACCCAGGACCCCTGTGGAGCCATCATTGCCCGTGGCCACACAGACACACACACACGACTATTCCCTCCGGGACACACACACGGGGGACCACTCATGGCGAGGGGAGGTCCTGGAGAGGAGGACGTAGAGGACGGCACTGTATTGGTTGAACATAAGAAATGATTTCACCATTCCCTGGACAATCATATGAGCTCATTATCACGTTGAGCTCGACATTGAGTTTTGTGGTACTTGGACATGTGTCTGAGGAAATAACAGCTATGGGGAATTTGCTGTTTTTTTTACGCAAAACATTGGTTTTCACATGTGAACACACAAACACACACACATACACACACACTAATTGGGACTGATCATATGAACCGGATTTATCTATCAGGATTAAATTAAGCATTTATATTGTGATTTTCTGTGTTTACCAGCAACTCTAAATCAAATGAAGAATGGTTGACATGCTTACTAAGTATAAATATTTTAATGAGAGCTTGAATATGGTAAACATGTCACAGTGCAATAATATAGGCCTACACACACACACACACACACACACACAAACACACACACACACACACATCACACCATAAACAGATCTCTAGTAAACAATCAGAAAATACTTTGTCAATGACCTTTGTTTGCCCTTTCTAACGTCAAATCCCACAACACAATAGTGAATGAGCAAACAAACGTGCAACACAGATTACACACAATAGCCAACTCCATGTTTACAGCAACTAGCAATTAATTGGCTCAGGCTTCCTGGGTTTGCCCGTGTGCTTAATGACAAAATGGAGCGGAAAGAAAAAGCCATAATTAGACCAAGCGTAGAGAATTGGCATTACTTTGTTTTGTTATCATTAGAAATGCTGAAAAGTTGATAGTTCTTGGCAGTTTATAACTTGGGGATGATCCTATGATTCAGTTAAGCTTTTCTCTCGCACACACTGATTATTATTCCAAAATCAGTGTGTGCCTCTACATGAGTGGTTCCGTGATTTTGAGTTATTATTTCTGATCATGCAAAGTGAAACTTGCCTGCTCACTGTTTTCTCAAATAAAAAGTAAAGCATATATGCTTAACTTTTTGTAGGCCTATATTTAAAAAAAATGTAGTATGAAAATTTTTTATGAAAAATCTATACGATATATAGGTCCCCTAGATAGCGATTCAAACGTAATTTCTAAATCAAACATAGATTTCGACCCAAATCGTGTAAAGGCATGAAGTGTGTTTCCTACGTCCTACGTAGTGTCCTAGACTAGTCCTCGGTCGTTAGTAGGAGTGGCTCCACTGTAAGCTGGCTGTCAGAACTCCACTGGGCACCGTGCGCTCAGCACCATTAACACCACTAACACCATTCAAACCAACAAACCAACAAACCAAGGACGCCTAACCTTACACCACGGAGTCGACCAGTGTGTGTGTAATTTGTTTTTCCTCTAAATCCCTTGAAGTAATTTTGAGATTTATTTCCCCCGGGTGAGTGTTCCGTGTCCCGGCCATGCTGGAGCCGGAGGGGTGGGTCTGCTGAAGGAGGAGGAAGCGCGACGGGAGGACAGCCGGAGCCGCGTTCAGAGCGCTGAAGACCGGGTTGAACGCCGCTCTTTGTACCGCTAAACACAAACCAAGGCGTCGGCGGCTCTGATGTCGTTCGAAGATAATGTCCCCGCTGAGACTCGCTGAACGTGTACTTATTATTGGACGTGTTAGTGCGGGTTTTTAGGCCACTTTGGATGCAGTTAGAGAACTTCCCTCCGCCCAGGACCTGGAGCAGCACCATGAGCAGCGGCTACAGCAGCCTGGAAGAGGACTCCGAAGAGTATTTTTTCACGGCCAGAACCTCCTTTTTCAAGAAACCTTCAGGAAAACCCACCGAGAGCAAGGTAACCTACAGGACGTGTAGAACATACTCGGCTCTGCTCATTTTAGTTTTTGTTTTAAAGGGTTAGTTCGTAATTTTTGACATTGGACCTCATTTCCAACTGAGCACGAGTGTTATTTATCACTGGAGACGTTTTCAACACATTTCATTTAGTCCTTTTAGTTGGGCTAGTTCGCTGGTGCTAGGCTAGTGCAAAGTGACAGAAAGTGTTAGCCTGACAATAAATACACTTAGGCTAGCCTAGCGCTAGCCTTGCACCAGCGAACTAGCCCAACTAGAAGAACTGAATGAAATGTGTTAATGAAATGTGAGCCAGTGATAAATAACACTCTGGCTCACTTGGAAATGAGGTCCAAAGTCAAAAATGACGAACTATCGCCTTAATAGGTTGGAAATGATGGCCCTCCCTAACCACTGTAGTATGACTACACACACTAACACAGAAGAAGCCTTTGACAAGTCTTGATCTGCATTAAACAGGGACATGTGTGAATCCCCCTGTCTGTACTACAATGTGTTCACATTTTATTGTACCAGTCAGCCAACAACCACAGGGTATGTGCCGACTGCTTTTATAAGTGAAGGGTTGTTTATTTTTGAAACGGGTATTCAAATTCATTAGACAAATAATGAGTGTTTACCAAAAGTAACTTCCTAGACCTTGACTTGCGTTTAGCAGTGATGACAGGCAGAAATGACGTCGACCAAATTGAGTTTTTCTCTTAAGTCCAGCACGTTCAGCTCCAACAGGTGCAGGAGAAAATAAACCTGAAACTAGGTCACCTTCAGATGCTTAACGTCATTAAACACAACCTGCCAGGTGTCCTCTCTGTGGTTCTCTCACCTATTCATTATCACGGATCAAAACGTGCACTCAGTTCACGCTGCGATGCAGGCCCGCTAGAGAAGTCAAACACTGTGTCATTCTTCCATGCCTCTCTCTCTCTCTCTCTCTCTCTCTCTCTCTCTCTCTCTTTTTCTCACACACAAACGCATTAACTGTCACACACTAGAACAGCTGGTTTGTTCCACACACTTCAGATCTACACTCAGTGCACCATTCTTCTTCTGCCCATGTGTGTGTGTGTGTGTGTGTGAGAGAGAGATCCATTACTTGCAGATGCAGCATTGTGTGACCCCTCACATTTTCATAAATTGCCCTTGTCTACTCCCTCGTTCGTTGTGCATGTGTGTGTGTTTTTTTCCATGTGCACGTAGCTGTCCACAAAGAAGGGCTCTATAGCGGTGTATGTTCAGGGTCGGGCCTCAAAGTAGCTGATGGGTCAGAATGTTTGCCACGAGCAGCACCAGGCCTCCTTAATGGTGATTATCAGGACTTCATGAGACAGGGAAGGGACGAGGTGTGGCCCCCTTATATTAACGTTGGCGGGGGAATGATCTGGGGAAAAAACAAATTATCCACACACATACACACATTCCTACCCCGGCCCATCCATCAGTGTGGTATGTGAATGGTCTTACTGTAGAGCGGGAATGTCCCAGTAACCAGTGCCTCTGTGTCTCTGCTCACGTGAGCCTCTCTAATAAGTAATCCCATCCCCCGGCCCAGACAGTCTCAACCCCGCCCACGCTGCTCATATCCCCCTCAGATTACACCCATCAGACACTAAGACGCTGTGAGCGTCGGATGCCCTCTCCACAGCCTCCAGAGGCGGGCGCTCTGGGTCACTGACCTCCCTGGCTGGACTGGACTGGTACGCTGGGAGCCCATGCTCGGCTCCGGCAGAACATGACCGTAACCGCAAGCGATGAGCCAGTCACCCAACGCCAAGCATTGTCTCGAGTGGCACAGCTTTGTACAAACTTTACCAAATAGAAACCAGATACTGAGATCATAGTGCAGGGAGGCCGCAATCTCTAGTGAGTCGGGGATCAGTCACCGCTGCAGCGTTTGTTAGTGACTCAAAAAGAGGTGATGTCACTAGCCATAGGTAACCTACACCGTGCCACTCTTACAAGTGCTGCTGGCTCGGTTTTATCTGTTAAACTCGTGGCTGGCTTTATCCTGCACATGTTGTGGTCAACCTAGGCAATGATATGCTAACGACGAATACTACTCACTAATCCTAGTAAGTTTCAATGTTCTGCAAACCGCCTGTGTTGAGATCGTTGCTCTTCAAGCCTGACCTGTTTTTTAGGATAATCAAATTTTTGCCCCCAGGCGCCCAAACCTAAATCTAATTTGCTAGCCACAATTTGTCTGGGGCCTTCAACAACACACTGTGCTACCGCTTAGCTGGAAGTACACATGATTGAAGGGGTCTGTGGAGAATGGTTAGGGTTCAGGCTACACCTGGCCATGCCCTGTACTGTACAGCTAAACGTTCACCACAGTGGAAACACCTTGAGGCTGCTATCAGCCAACTGCTGATAGTGGTGAAGGTCGCTCTTTGGCCAACGGCGTCCATCTTGGCCCTGAACACCAGCTGGCTGGGGAAAACCGTTTGGTTTATCATTTATTTGGAAAGAGTCACTCATCACAACCTTTATTCCGTTTTCAATGGTTCAGATTGGTGCCACGGGCGCGTCGCTTCGCTCACACACACCATGATCCGCTGCATCCTAATCACATAATCACTTTTTATCGTCTTTATGTCTTCTCCCTCGATTTTTCGACATCATCCGAAATTAAGCCAGTATTTAGCAAATATTTTGGGTCACAAAAAGCTTGATTTGGGTAATAAAATATGGTAAAAATGTATTAATTTCGTCGAAGCCTACCCTCACACGACCACTCAGTTGCGTGTCATAACCGGAACCACATAATCACTTTTACTTTATATGTAAAGTGGTTCCTCTGAGCCTTTCGGAAATGTGATCGTTCACCTCTGGAGGCTATCCTCACTCAACCAGAGACCGCTCCCTCACTCAATTGAATTTCCGTGGTTTTAGCGTACCAAGTAGAATTACGCCGTTAAAGTGAACGGTTAAACGAAATTGGGTTGCATCGTTCTGCCAGAATGGAAACAAGAGCCTGTTGTTTAGTGGGGGGGGGTGGAACGGCTCGCTCAACACAACGCAATGTAACGCAACGACCGTGTTGAGACGGATTGCTCCAGCCGATGAAAAGGACGGGCAGATGGGGCCGGCCGTCCGCTTCCCCCAGCCCAAGGTTTTGCTAAATCTAGCAGCCATCTGCACGCTCCAGTCCCCTCCTCTCCAGCAACGTCCTGGAAGGAGTTCCTTCGTTTCCATTTGAAACATTTATGACCCGGTCTGGACGGATACTTGGACGGTTTGGAGGTTATGTGTATCGTCTCGGCACGACTTCCGTTGAGTCACGTTGGCTTCATTTTTGACATTCTAACTGTATTGCTACTCAACGTTACTATTTTCCTACTCGTTTCTGTTTTATAGCCAGAAAGGACAGAGAAATGTGCACAGATTGCACGAAACTCCCTGACTTGTAGTCGTACCAGAACTGTTTATATCGCTGGAAGATGTATAATCTCTTTCCTTTTGCAACATAGTGCAGTGTAGACTTACACATACACGCACGCACACATTCACACACAACACAGACTTGCTTTGGATACAACACAGCTGATAAGCAAGTGATAAAAGTGAAGACGGACACGGGCGGGACGGGCAGGGGGAGAGGAGGGCTGGAGGATGGGCTGGAGATAGGAGGAGGAGGGAGAGATCTTGGCTGGGCAGAGAAAGAAGATACACTATCGTTAGCATTAATAATGTGGACCCTCTGATGGAAATCCCCCAGAATCAAGGAGCTTTGATTGACCTGTCAGATCCGTCAACTCAATGATCAACATGTCCCAACACCCCCCCAACACTGTCGCTTCTCCCTCTCTCTCTGTATCACTCTTGCTCACTCTATCTCTCTTTGTCTCTGTATCTCTCTTTCTCTATGTTTCTGCCTCTATCTCTCTCTCTATCTCTGTATCTCTCTCCCTCTCTTTCTCTGTCTGTATCTCTCTCGTTGTATCAGCTCCAACAGAGTGAGCTATGACATCACCTCCAGTAGAGCGGGCATGCTGACATGAGGCTAGTCGATGCCGCGGCCCTCAGAGCAACCTCCTGTGAAACCCTTTCTCTGCTGGCTCAGCCTTCCCCCTGTAGCGGCCGTGTTCTGCTATCAGGGTTCCTGCAGCAGCAGCGGTTGCTGTCGTCCGGTTCCGTCCCGAGACATCGCAGATATTCCTAGTGAAGTTCAACTGAATAAATAAGACCCGACCTATCGCTCTTGCAGACATCCATATTCTCTCTCTCTCTCTCTCTCTCTCTCTCTCTCTCTCTCGCTGTCCTTCTTCTCTTCTGTTTCCTTCCTCTTATCTCCTGTACTCCTACTGTCATTCCCCTCTCTCTCTCCTCTCTGTCTCTCTCCCCTTCTCTCTCTCTCTGACTCACCCCCTACATGTCCCGGTTGCTCGCCCTGCTCATTGTGTTTCTGTTCCTGAGTTCTCTCGGTTCTGTGTCCTGTTCTGCCAGAGGCTGAACCTCTGACTGCTCTGAGAAATGAAACTGAAAAATAAAGTTTTATTTTTGGGATGTTTCGTTCCTACCCCTATCATTTATTCTGAATGTTTCAGAACGCCAAAAGGATTATCTTATCAGGCCCAATGACAAATTGAACCTTGAGATTTAAAAAAACGTGTGGCTGTTTTTATTGCGTGTTTATATCATGTAGTAGAATATAAAGCACTGGCCAACGCCAGACCTGACCACACCA
>JAOPJJ010108071.1:0-12088 GCA_027122795.1 Enchelyopus cimbrius
GTATAGCACAATTCAGCAGCAAGGCAATTCATTGTGCTTTACATACATAAAAGCATTAATATACAATAAAAGCATAGCAAAACAAAACAAAAATAACACACACATATACAGCATTAAAAGCATTAAAATTAAAATACAAGCATAAAAAGGATGCACAAGCTCTGTGCATATCCTTGAAGCTGCTGTGTGATGACCTCAACCCAATACGTCATGCACTGTGTTTACCTTCAGAGATTTGCAGTTTATAACACACAGAATGCTTTATGGTGTGTGGTTAGAGTTAGGTTAGAGTTAATCCAATGAGAATGCATGACTTATTGAACAGGCTCATATCTAAAAGTATTTTGCTCCGTCTGTGTTGATTAACAAATAAGTTCACCTGCAACGTATTGACAAAGATTATTTTAAACATTAAAGGGCACTATGGTTAAAGTTAAACCAAATCCGAAGGTCTAGTGGGAACATTGTGGGGGTCATCCCACATCAGCATCTGGCACACTGAAGAAATAGGACAGACGGCGTCGCGGACTCAGTGCAGTCCCTCGTGGACCCGCTGAAGATGTCCCCGAGTGAAGGAGGACGGTGCAGGAGACTGGATGGGAGACGAGAGGAAAATATGACATAAACAGATAGAGCAGAGAAGGTGAGAGATCAGGGTTCAATAAGGAAAGGCAGTATAACGCAGCAGGAAGGTATCGACAAGATTATAGTTGTAGAGTAGAAATAAAGGCAGGCTACAGTAACCTGGCCATTACCAGCCTTAGACTTCCATTCTCTCCTGTCATTCAGTCTGGGACACCGTCATTAGATTCTGATTTCTGTAATGGGCGGAGGCTTGTGTGAGATTTAAAATCATTCGAGTTCCCTTAACCATTCAGCAATGTTTGGTCATGACGTATGTGATGTGCCGGAGGTAGGAAGCCTCCGCTTTCACAGTAGTAAACAAATCGCTTGCGACCTGTTCTGAGATCGTTGTGGCCATGAAGATTCAAGATCATGGATGTGAACGACATGTGCCGATGTTGTAAAGTTATCCTGAGAGTAGAGGGGGAAATACGGCATTCCAAACTGTTATTTGTTTTCAAATGTCAACTGTAGTTCACTTTCAACTGTTGAACTACAGTTGAAAGTGAAACTTGGCGGGCAACTTTGACATCATCGCCAAAAAATGAGACACTGGATCTCGAAAGAAGCGAGTGTTTACCAGACTACATTACAGAGCAAAATCGAATTGGCCGAAAGTACGTAGCTGCATGGTATCACCAGGCTAAAGGCTGTTTTATACTTCTGCGTCAAATTGACGAAGTAGCCCCGCAGACCCCTACGCGTCGCTGCGGGCCCCTACGCTGTAGGTCGACGTGCACCTTCAAAAAATGTTAACCACGCGTTGAGGCTACGCAGACCGCAAGGGCTGTGATTGGTCATTGTAACTTTGCATCGGGGCTACGCAGACCGCAAGGGCTGTGATTGGTCAAATGCACCGCGATGCAAAGCAACCCGACGCAGAAGCATAAAACGGACTGGACGCCGTAGGAGTGACGGCGTAGCTACGCCATCGAGTTGATGCAGAAGTATGTTGAAGCCTTAAGACTACAGTAGAAACAAGTAGAAATTTACAGTAGAATAGATCACAATGAAGTGGGAGAACACAAAGTATAAAGTTGGAGTGTAGCTAGCATAAAGCGGAGCGGTATGACAAAGTGTAAGTAGCAGAAAGGTGGAGTAAAGAACAGTGAATTGAGGTTAAGGGTAGAGAACGGGAGCATCAATGATTCATTAAAGTGGTATCCGTGTTAATGGGATGGCCCCACTGGGAACGCTGGAGCAGGTCCTCTCGCTGTCTCTCTCTCCTCATCCCCCTGTGTGTCTGCCTGTCTCTCTCTCTCTTTCTCTCTCTCTCTCCTCATCCCCCAGGCTCTCTCTCTCTCTCTCTCTCTCTCTCTCTCTCTCTCCCTATCCTCATCCCCTAGGCTCTCGGACTCTTCCCCCTCGCTCCCTCTCTCTCTCCTGGTCCCCCAGCTAACCCGATCTAACCCTAATCCTATCGAGCCCTTAACCTCAACACAGATTACTGGAGCAACAGTCAATGCTTGGAGGGCCATTGTACAGCCGTCAGAGTAATGTGCTGCATGCATGTGCGGCACCCACACCTAATGCGTGCGTGCGTGTGTGTGTGTATGTGTGCAGACAAACGGACGCCTAGACCCTTAACGTCATTTAATGCGCACCATGCACACACAAACAATCCCTGTCCCTTCCATCTTGTCTGTCTGACAGGCAGACGCCCAGTCGAATACACCCATCATCTGTCCTGTGATTGAGCACCAAAATAGCAAAAGTTATTCAGAAATCATTGAGCCAAAAGATCTGGAAATATTCGGATTAAAGCAATTACATTTTGATATGCACCACAAACAAGCAGATGCATATTTTTCAAGCCTCAGCAGTTACTTTTGCTTGGCATTGTTCTATTTTCTGTAATTTCTATGTTTTGTACATATGAATGACTTTGTGCACTTCAATTTGATTTGACTTTTGACACAATTTTAATTAAAGTTGCAATGTGACACTTTTCAGCTAGTTCAGAGCAACATCGACCCTTGTTCACCTTAGAAACTGAATTTGATCATTCAAACCATTCATATCGGGGAGCCATGTTGCGGGCGGCGCATCACTAATCATGGCTTCTGAACGGGCCTTCCAGGTGATGCTGGTGGGAGACTCGGGCGTGGGTAAGACCTGCCTGCTGGTCCGCTTCAAGGACGGGGCTTTCCTCGCAGGAAGTTTCATCTCCACCGTGGGCATCGACTTCCGGGTGAGTAGGCTGGTGGATGGTTCAGCACATGGCTAGACAGAGCCTCACCAATGCAGGGTTGAGTCCCCAGCATGGGACAGCTCATGGTGGAGGTCTAAAGGGTATCGCTTGTATAAAGATGTTCCTCCTCCTCATAGGCCTGTGGATCAGAGCCGGTTTGAAGTTTCCCGAGATTAAAATATTGATTTCTTAATTTAGGTTGACATGGTTTAATTTGGAGAGCTCATTAGTTTCTTATGGGTGTGCGTCTGTGTGTGTATGTTTGGTGTGTGAGTGTGTGACAGTGTGTGTCAACAAGTGAGTGTGTATCACAGTGTGTGTATGATTTGATTTCATGCTTTGATTTCATGTTTTGTTTGTGTTCGTCAGTGCGCCATCGCACCTTCTTGGACTACGATGGCTGCTCTCTAAATGGCATGAAGGATTGATTTCCCAGCAATAACACCACCAACCCTGACAGTCAGGAGAAGGAGAGAGACCTTTGAGGAGGAGAGATAGGGGGAGGTGAAGGAACAAGGATGAAGGGGTGAAGGAAGGAACACAAATATACAAGGAAAGCGCGGGAGGGGGCGAGGATAGGTCTGGGTCTGGTGTCTCTGAAGGCCCTATGGGGACGTCCTTGTTCGGCGCTGGAGCATCCTTGAGAGTGTGCAGAGGTATCTCCTAACCACTAAATCTATCTGCAAAATGTACATGGGAACATCGAATGCTCGCTCATTGCAAGTCAAATACTTTATACGTTAGAGAAAGAACGATAATAAACTGGAAATGTATGAATAAGAAATGCATGACCTTTTAAACTGCGTATGTCCTCGCGTATATCCTATATACTACAACATCATACGGTATAATTCAGCAGTCAAGCGATGGTCTGTGGTCAGATTTTAGTGCTCCTCTGGCCACCTCTGAGAATCGCCTTGGGGCGGACGGTCCTTCAGAGAGCATTGAGAAAACGATAAGCAGGGGATATTTACCTCCCTTGTGATTTTCAGGGTTAAACTCTGGGTGATTATCCTCCTCAGAGATCACAGCGCACTGCTCTCTGAAAGACATGATCGTGGACACTCATTTAGTCCTGCGATCGTTAACGATATTGCAGAAAGGTCCGTACTTCCTATAGCTTCTGTCTGTCCTTCCCTCGGCTTCTTCACATTATTTATTTATTCGTCCTTCTTTCTCATCTCCTGTGTTGGTTCCACGGTGGACCTGCCCTGCGGTGGTGTGGTTCTGTGTGCCGGACCCCCCGTGGTCCATCTGTAGGACCGCTGGCGAACGCTCACCTTCCTGTCACAAGTCGGAAGGCTGGTGATACAGCGATAGAGATGCCCGTCGCTTTTGAGGGAGAAACTGAAATCAAACGAATAGGCACACTTTGGGGAGACTCCCACTCAAAGCGACCGGGTGGAAACAATACGTTGCGTTCAAACACCTTTTTAGTGATTTGGCGGTTGTATATTGGGAGCGGTCCCTTCAGCGAACGGTCGAGTTTTCTTGTTATATTCAGAGATTGTAGGATTGCCGTTGACCTCAGAAGACACATTCCTGCAGTAATACATCCACACTCCTAACCACCATACCATCCGTTTGGCACAGGGCTGAGATGATGTACAATCAACCTCCAGACATATTTGTGTTCATGATGCTAGCAACATGGAACATCAGTAGAATTAAAACCCTCTGCTCCGCCACTGCAAACTGTTGAGGGCAGTAAAGCTCCTGAAACAGCGAGAATTTGCATTCCATCTTGTGTTTTTATAACCCTTTATCAATAGATGTTTTACCAGTGAGACGTCAGGTGAACTAAACAAAAGGCCAGCCTTTTACATTAAAGTCGTCATGCTCCATTTGATCCGTAAACATCCCAGGCATGATAAGTGATGGCAGTGGCTGTAAAACCAGGAGTCTCACTGTGCCTGGTTCCTGTTGCCAGGGCAACGACCTTTACACCTTCACCCTCCTCCATGGAGAGCAGCGCTCACCCTTTGTAAGGTAACTCTTTCATTTCGCCACGCTTCCGTTGGCCTTGGACGCCTTTCTCTTCGAGAAGCCTGTGATGGATCGTGCTTCCACACTCGGATGGCATTTAATCTCGTGCAGTGTTTTGTGTTCTGTGTGTACTCAAGGTACCAAATAAAAGTATGACCTCATTTTGGTGATAAGGTACAACATAAGGTACACCATTTTCCACATGTTTTTTTTGTTTTTTTGCAGCCTGTGTTTGCCTACGTGTGAGTGAGATGGGAGCGAGATAAGTGCTGTTGCATAGTGGAAGGGACGCAGCTGCCTATGGAGGATTGCTGCTTAGAAAAGCTTGTAAATCAACGACATGAAAGCTATTCTGGATTGAAGCAGACCGTCTTTGAGCAAGCCTCACCCTTGGCTTGCACTGTATCTCTCTCTCCCTCCCCCCCGTCTCCTTGACTCTTCGCTCAAGAATGAAGGAAGGAACACTTGAATCCTGGCTGAGCAGTTTAAGTGCGTTGTTTCTTTCACATCTTTCCAGAGTGGAAGACAGCTTGCACTGCAAGTGCAAGCTGTCAAGGAAGTTCGCAAGCAAGTTCGACGTGTCGTGGGCCGCGCCCATGTTCGCTCTCTGGAGCCGAATGTTGCACGCCCAGAGAGGGCCTCACTTTGACAGCCTCCGATCAGGAGACTTCACAACGTCCTGAATGACTACTGCATCCTGCAACATGAGATATTAGCAAATAGTGTGTGTGACGTGTGTGTGTGTGTGACGTGTTTGTGTGTGCGTGCGTTTATGTGTGTGCGTATTTACTTTTGCATGTGGTGACACCCCTACTAAAGGAAGACGTGATGTTGACTTGGGACAGGACACTGCACTCAGGTCTGGGAGGTAAACACGTGCTGCCTTGATAAAGAACAGAAGGATAGCAGCCGTTGTGTGTCTCAGGAGACCGACACATTGGTCTCAAGATGCAGAGCCGAACCTGCATCAGAGACTGAACCTTGCACCTTTCGACTGAATCGATGGCTCATCACCATGACAGTGCTAAACACTGTTCCCTCTGTTTCTCCGCTGTTTCCCTTCTGTTGTTGTCGTGTTTGGCATTTTTCCATGCTCATCCGTTTGTCAGACTTGTCAGACTTGTCAGAGTTTGTCAGTGGTCGTTCCAGATTTCACCATCCCACGACATGGCACATCTGCTTGGGCTCCATCGTCTCAAGGTCCTCCATCTCCTCCGTCCCCACGCCCAGAGCTCCCTGCCCGGCCGTCCCTCATCCAGGTCCTCCATCTCCTCCGTCCCCACGCCCAGAGCTCCCTGCCCGGCCGTCCCTCATCCAGGTCCTCCGTGGACCGAATGCAAAAGTAACATGCCTTCAAAATCAAAGAAATCTCCCACAGCTCCTCCGGGAGCCAGAGCGAAAAACCTTTTGCAGATCCTGATTTGTATTGATCCGTCAGACGGGCGGAGCTTAGGTGAAGAAGGGATAAGGTCGCCTCTGATTGGACACTTGGAGGTAATGAATCTTTTTCCGTCTCTTGTCCTTCCGGAGGACTTGTTTGGCAGCAGGGAGGTGTTACGATGGCCATTTGTGAAAGGCCGTCCTCACTGGGCGCACACACCAAAACAGAGCTGGGACGGTGGAGCGAAGCTGGAGCGAAGCTAGGCACATTGAGCCCGAATGGAGCAGGTGTATTTTTTGGCTCGTTTTGTACGGCAGTACCAGTGTCTATTTCATCCCAACACGGCCATGTGCTTTGAGGTACTCTGAAGAAAAATAAGGCTCTGTGATAAATATAGATTCATTAAAAAAAGATTAGATGGATAATGATATTCATTTAATTGATACAAGTACATCATATTAAGGGTGTAAGTGCACTGGGAGACTGGAGACGCACACAATTCACACATAGGCATGATGTCCTCCAGAGCATTATAATGAGTGAGCATAGGCTCACCAACTGGTACCCAGTATAATTATATCACAAGCTCAGTGACCCTCCAGTATGTAATGACCTCATCCATAAGTGAAGATTGAGGCGGATGTATCTTGATAATGAGGTGACGGGTTCACTCCTCATCCTACTGGCTGGCTCGTGTTCTCCAGATATGACTTGTGGGTTGAACAGTGAAAGCATGGCAATGAGACGCTGAATGCTCTCCAAGGGTGATGGCGACCGCAGCAGTGACATGGTTCACTACAAACTAAAGGCTGCTGCTAGCTGGAAGTCGGCGTTGTTGCTCTCCTCCATATTGTACCTCCATTGCCAGCACTGCAGCAATGGCAGTCTTTTCTCCCGTTGACCACAGAAAGACCTACCAATCAGTGAAGCCGATGCGACTGGTGATTCCTCACGGTGCTCCTGCAGCCTGGGGAAAGCTAGCTCGGGCCTCACTAGACAACCGACGACACTGGAGAACTCACAGCCACCGGGGGCAGGAATGGGCTGCAGGGTTGAAGTGGGGAGTCCAGTGTTTCCCCTATATGCATTCAGCAGCGGTGCTGAAACTGGTCTCAGCGGATACCTTGAGTCTGTCGGTTGTTAGGTCATATTTGGAAGCTCAATCTATACATTTTTCCCCATAAAAACCTCACCAGAAGTTACCATTTAAAGGGTTATTTAGCACCACTGCTTCAAATAAATCCAGGGGAAACACTGGGCAGTCATTGCGAACCTTTTGGGGCAAACCCATTCTGATGCACAGTGGACGGACACAGAGAGCAGGAATGAATGTTTTTGTGCAGGAGGGCTAATGTGAGTGTGCTGTGGAGACGTGGCGCTGATGATTGACTCTGTGCCTGTCACTGGGTCAATATTAATACAGTTTCACTGGCGAGCGCGCGGCCTGACAATACGGCCTCTGACTTGTTTGGGTTTGGTGTGAAGGCACCAGGAAGTGGTGTTGCCGCGTCATGTGATGCACAGGGCTGAAATGGTGAACAGATGCAGAGGGCCTCTGTCTCCCTCAATGTCATTACATTACATAAGCAGGCCAATGCAATGCCGAAGATGGATTGGAGAAGGACAGGCAAGGCATTGTGGTGAGTGATTCTGTTGTGAATTGGGCAAGAATGAAAGACGGGCTGGAGGCTGTTTATGTCGTATCATTGCACTCAGAAAAATGTGATTTCAGTCCCACATACTGTCTCCATGCCCTAGCATCCATCAATGGAAGGCAGGAAGCATTTCATCTGAAAGTTTGAGGGGACCCACTGTTTGAGCTCCATTTCGAACGCTATTTCGAAATACAGAAATATAATGTTTTGGGGATGAAGGAGGATGGTGATATCCCCATGGTTACAGCTCGTAGCTGAAGAACAGGACCGGAGATCAGAGCACAGCGAAACGTTCACAAAGTGCTTGGAAGACTGACGCATTATTATTTCAGTCTGCAGACCATCATTGTACAATATCCCAAACTGTATGTAGTCTCCCACGTTATTGGGCTTTTGTGAGTTTTAATTGGAGTCCTGATGTTGATGAAGTCCCTGAGAGGACGTTGCCTCTCTGATGGGTTTGTGATGAAGAGGCGGCGGGCTATTAACAAAAGACACTGGTAATGTGTCAGTCAGCCGTTGTCAAAACCAGGCCAACACGTACTGTTGCCTGTAATTCCTCCTCCCACTGACCGTCCACTCTTCCATTTCACTGCCTCCTGTGTCTGAATTCATGTATTCACTCACGCAGCTGTCCCCCAATGTTGTGTCTTCAGATATGAAAAACGTGTGTGTGTGTGTGTTTATAGGTCTGTGTGTGTTTGCATCTATGTGTGTATATGTGTGTGCATCTTTTGCGTTTGTGAGCAGGTGCGTGCGTGCGTGTGTATGTCTGCGTCTATGTGTATGTATGCGTGTATGTATGCGCGTGTGTGTGTGTGTGAGCAGATCCACATCTGCCTGAGATGTAATTATTGGAATGCAGCCAGCCCCCTGCCAGGTCCATAATGTCACTGAGATGCGGAGGGCAGCCCCGAGGCTCTGCATGAATATTTCACTGTGTCGGCTGGTGGGGTTTAACCTGCTAATAGAGAGGGATGAGGAGAGCCAGAGAAATTATGGGAGGTAAAGAGAGGGGAAGAAGTATTGCAGCATGAAGGAATAAAGAATGGATTATCTCCACTTCATTCTAGACACAATAAGCTGTTCAGTCCAGTCCTCGGCGCTGCTCCGGATGCCAAACTGTGTCTCGAGTCGATTCAGCGACCAGACCGACCTCCACTGGCTAAGAACGCAACGCAGGGCTACCAGAGCCAGGGCAGGAGGCCCAGGTCAACGCGGGGGTCAGAGGTCATAATGCTGCCAATTAGACGCTATCAAATCAACCGTCTTGTTAAGAGGTTCAGTGATCTGACTTTTTTAGGTTTATAGCACAATATCCCCTTTTAACGCATCAAGTGAGGCTCAACGTTATAGGAATGACATGATAGTATTTCAAAATGCAAGATGAAAAGTCTTCACCCTCTCGAAGGGCCACCATTCCTAAATAAATGATTGTGCCAGCAAATATTTAAAAGGTTTCAGAAGTCGGTTGCTCTCTGACGGTGTGCCTTGTGTGTCCTTCTTAAGTCATGGAAGATCAGGGGGCGCACTAACCAGCTGTACTCGGGTCCTCCAGAGAGGGGCAAGAGACCAGGGAGGAAGGGAGGAGAGAACCACAGAGGAGAGGAGATTCTCTCTGAGCATGTGGTCAGAGACACTATTGAAGAGACGCATCACTGCAAAAAACGGCCATTGAAATGCATGGGGAAACTTTGTAACGCCAAGTCCCGCCATGTCCTGCCTCTTGTCGTTGCTCCAATAATGTTGCTGGTCCAATGCGGTCATGCTTTTTGTGACACTCACACAAGTTGGACCATTACTCTAAAGGTAATGGTCCAATCATCAGACATCCTCTTAGTATGCGCTGGTCGAGCCATCGCTCTTCTCAGATCTTTTTCCCTTTGGTTGGTCTATTTCTACAAATAATAACAAGAACCCACTCCTACACATGAATGCATTCATAGCTTCATCTGTCAAGCCCCAGGGAATTCGATTAAGGTTCAGTGCACGCTGTTCACCCTTTCGCTTGGGCTTTTCAACAGCATCGGCCCTAAACAACTTCCTGCGGAGCTCGGCCACGCCAGACTAAAGCAAACGAATGAGGACTGTGTGGGCGTGTGTGGGTGGGTTTTTTTTTGTACGCGTGTGTGCGCTAGCGTGTGTGTCTGCACCCACGCCGAGGAGAAGAGAGACATCCAGAAAGAAAAAAAATACTCTCTCTCTTCATCAAAAGGCGTTAGGTTGAATTAAATGATTGATAGAAGGATTGGAAATATGGATGAAGGGAGGTAGGAGAGAAGGATGTAGGGATGAGGAAAGGGGATAAGTGCTCATTGAATGTGTGGAAATGAGTTTTATTGTACCTGAACTATCCAGACATGCACACTTTCCACTGATGTCATGCCAAGGAGTTAAACCTACGGAGAATGTTGACCAATGAACTGATGGTCATTCCACCACAGGTGTCACTAAACTCTGCCCTTATGTCATCCTTCTCAGAATAAAGTTCTGGACATCGATGGAGTGAAGGTGAAGCTCCAGGTAAGAAAAACGCTCTGTCCTAACCGTTACCAGGATGCCCCCCGCCCCCCCAAAAAAAAACAACCTCTTTGGTTCTAAACGTACAAACTGACAATTCACTGGTATTTACTACCATGGTTTTGCTTTGAATACTTTCACTTTCCCAGATGTATAAACACAACAGTATCCATTATTCAAATATATAGCATATAACGCATACTACTACAGTAGTTCACTATAGCACATTCTGCGCACTGCAACAGTTTCGCTCCAGGCTACACCTATGTGGTGTTTCTGCCGACACCCTTTGGGTCTCAAACGAGTGTTATGAATAATCACCGATCACTGTTTATGCTTGTATAGAACCCCCACACACACAGCAACCCAGCTCAGTTCACACGCCAACCTGAGACTCACTGTGATGTACAGAGAAGCACTGACAGGCACACAGATGGACAAAGAGACGGACGGAGGGAACACTCCGTCCGAGTTCTAGCCACTGATTGGACGACGGGTTCTGGTCACCAGCTCAGACACTGCTCCTCCTGACGGAGTCGTCACCTCCTAGACGGAAGCGTGGTCATACAGACGGAATGGCTGTGGAGATGTGGAACTGGGCTAGAGGGAATGAAATGTTCTCCATGAGCACGTCTTTGTTCTGCTGTTGTTTCTTCATCTTCCGCTGCGCTCCTCTTCCTCAGATCTGGGACACGGCTGGGCAGGAGCGATTCCGCAGTGTCACCCATGCGTACTACCGAGACGCCCATGGTACGGAGACGACAAGACACACACACACAGAAAACGCAAAGCAAACGTACAAACACACGAAGCACACGTACACGCATATGCACGCGCGCGCACACACAAACAACATGCATGCACACAAAATGCATGCATGCACACGCACGCATGTACCCCATGCATGTGTCCACACACACACACACACACACACCCAAACAACACGCACACCGCATGCACACTTACAAACACCCAAACGTTAAGTTGTATGGACAGGTCTGTGGTAAAGAAAAAAGCTGGTGTGTGGATAATGTACAGTGAATCTACAATATAGACATGTAGTCAATCACATTTTGGGACATCACTTCAAGTTCACTTTTTTCGCTTAATCCAAAAAACATAATTCATGCATGAAATGTCCTAAAGTATTTGACGTGGGATGTCAGTGGATGTCAGGATTACACATTCAGTATTTACAGCTCAATGTAACACTTTGATGAATATTTAATCAGTAAAAACTGAGTGGGAGAGATGGTGTGTGTGTCAGTGTGCCTATGTGGATTGTTTCTCCCGTCCTTTTCTCCATCTTTCTATTTGTATGCATTTTTCTCAATCTATATTTGTTTATTTTATTAATTCTTAATAAACAAACATGTCAACCCTCCAGCCGGTTTTGGGTGGCGTGCCATGGGGGGCCTGAGTTGACAGAACCTGGTTTGGCCTGTCTGGGGTCTGGGTGTAGAAGGTTGTAGCTGTAGACTTCATGGTTGCTATGCAACAGTCTAGACCACTTTTGTAGACTTCAACTAAAGAGCTTCATCTCACGTTTTACAGCCTACCTCATAACAATTAGCTAATTCAACACCTGCCCTGTGTTCCAATTCCCATACTTCCCGTACCTATCTTGAGAACGTAGGGTGTTCCGATTGCCATTACGGCGAAAAGAAGTGTACCTAAAGGACCCGGATGTTGCCCTCAAACCGAGCAAAACGCTGAGTGTGGATCGGGGCA
>JAOPJJ010108191.1:0-12038 GCA_027122795.1 Enchelyopus cimbrius
CCCCCCCCCCCCCCCCCCCCCCCCCCCCCCCCCCCCCCCCCCCCCCCCCCCCCCCCCCCCCCCCCCCCCCCCGTCTATGCAGTTCCATTAGCAACCTTAGCTGTATAATATTAATTTGCATGCAATGGCTACTTCTGCCATGGGCATAACTTCACACTTGCATCTCAGAATCTGTTGGACACCAGAGGAAGCCAGTGTGTGTGTGAGCCTCCTAGGGAAGACAGATGCAAGGGAATGAAGTGTGTGTACGGGGCACATTGTAGTTAGTTAATTAATGTATACATTGGCCATAAGTGTGATTTACAGTTTGTGCGTTTTGATGCGTTGTGCAGTATAGGACTGCCTCAGGATTATGCTGTGCGGCATTAGTGTTTGGCCTGAGAATGAGGATCTGCCAATTGAAATGACATTCATGAAAAGATACACACTGTTGAGAATAATGTCTACGGTAGCAGGCTGTGGTGTTTAGCACGTAAACCACTTTCCATCGCAGAGATTCGAGATGTGATATGATGTGAGGATTTTGGAGGAATTGCTCCTGATTTTAAATGTCCTGATACATTGAAATCAATTTGACTACTAATACTCTAACTTGAATTCAGACAGCTGCTCATCCAATTAGGAGCCTTGACCTCACTGCTTGTCTATTTACCTCGCTCAATTTTTTCAATCTTCACTTCTTTTTCTCTCTTGCTCCTCCTCTCATGCAATCTCTCTTCCACTTGCTCTCCCTCAATTTATCCCCCTCTCTTTCCCTCTTACTCTTGTCCCCTGTGTAACCCCGCCCATTCCCTAATTAGTTAAGGCAACATGAATCAATGTATCCATAGGAACCGAGTCATCGCTGACCATCGTCTCACACACCAACACACGCATGCACATCCGTGGTTATAGATCCAACACCGCACAAAAGACCTCACCGTTTACAGAAATCAATAGTCATTTTGTTTGTTTAGGATAAAAGTTCCCAGAAGTCGAAGTCAATCTCAAACCTTATCCAGTGAACCCAGGTTGGCGTTGATCTAAACCAGATGTGTCAGGGTTGGCAGTCTGTCAGAGGGACAGTGTTGGGAAGTAACTGAATACATGTATTCTGGATTACGTATTCTGAATACAAAATGAGTCACTGTATTTAGTTACAGTTACCTCTTCATTGAGTGGTATTCAGAATACAGGGGGTTACTTTTAGAATCAGAACTTTTAGAATTAGAAGGGGTTACTTTTAGAATCCTTCATATATGAATTTCTGGGATTTTTTTAACTCAAATTCTAATATTTATGCGAGATGATCTTGTACATTGACAAAATGTATAATGTTCCAGTTTATCCTATAATATTTCCGTTCCTATTCCTATTGCTGAAATCACCAATGGGTCTTACAAACTTTGGAATGATTCACACTTGATAAAATGTGCTTATGTAATCCAAGTATTTTGATTAGATAGAGTAATGTAATGGAGTATGTTACAAATTGCATTTTAGAGCGTGTATTCTGTAACTGATTACATTTTAAAAGTATCCTTCCCAACACTGCGGAGGGATGGTCCGCATTGCGCAGGGCCCTGGAAACGAGCCTGGGAATTACTGTATGTCACAGTGATCTAAAGCAGGGCTGGCTCGCCTGGCCTCTTCTCCTACCACAGCTGATTAAGTACTGAGAAAGGTTTTTCAGACTGAATCAGCAGTACAATGTCTCATCATGGTATATATTCTTACTGCCTCAAATGGTTGCAGCCAGTGTATGGGAATCCCACCCACTGTACTCACATGTCCAAAAAACAGGTTTTTTATCGTTTTTTATTATTTGCTGTCGACAACCGTCTCCAAAGACCCCTGGTTGTGAGTGATACTGGGTTATACATGTTAACCATAACTTGGTTCATCATTGGTATTCATTATGTCTACAGATTAGATAAGTATGCACAAACTGAACAAATCAGAGCAAAACATGTCTTTCTCATGTCAGTTGTGTATTTACATTAAGACACTGTTGTTCTGAGTCTCCAAGCTTTAACATTTCAAGCATGAGTTGCGTCTTTGGCGGCCTTCAGGTCCTTTCACTTTAGGGTTGACACTAACCCATGAAACACTACAAATTCCACTTTTCCATGAAAATAATTGGAGCGAATTCAGTTTGGTCATTATTTGACAGTATTTTGTGAAGAAAGTCCATAACCCTGAAGAGATTCATGTGAAAATCTCTGGAAGTCTCTGTGGATCTTGGAAGATGTCCCGAAGCACACAAATCCTCTGTTCCCCAGCTGACTAAAGCGACCTAAACATTTTAGAAACATAATACAATATTCCAATTGTTTTGTATTAACCAAGCCTTAAACATAACATTGAATGTTTTTGAAGTATGCGAGTACCTGTATTGTGCGCTGGTTGTAGTCCCTGAAAACAGCACCACCCGAGTCCCCTGCACCCACAAAGATACCAGAATGTGTGTCAGTACATAATATGCAGCAGGGGGCCAAGTTACACTAGCAAATAGCTACCATCTTGATTTGAATGTTTAGAGCCATATTGGACGCCAGGTGAATAAATCCACATATCCACATATAATACACACTAGCTCAATAAACCCTAACACAGGTGCAGGTGGTATTTTGTAAATAAAACCTCTAAATTACAACATTTCCAAGTCCGTGTCATTTGATCCTTCGGTATTTGATGTTTTTAGGAGCTATAGTTTGAAATTGTCTTTGTAATTCCTTTTTTGGTAATTCTGCTGTTGCCTGGGAGAAATAAGTACACATAACAACAGATAGTGAACCCACCTTTGCATGCTATGCTGTCCACGGTAGGTTGTGTACCACCTGTGCACAGGAAGTTGTCTGTGACAACTTCATGTAGATTACTTTGGGTTATGTTCGGTAATAATGTGGCTTTTTCGATGCATGGTTCACGCTACATTTCAGAGTTGGGAGAATGAATGAATTATTTTCCGGTTTTGTTTGCAGAACTCTAACACAAGCCCAGTATTTTCCTCATACATGCAGTTACATATTCTGTGGAAAAAAATAAAGAAGACTCAAAGCTAAGACTCACGTTGCTTCGGTCAATCTTTGCGTTAACATTCTTTTGGTACATTTCTTCTCCCCTGCTCAGGAAAGACAGTGCTTGGGCTACGTCCTTTAACAACAACTCCTCTACATAGAGTAATGAAATAAGGTTTGGGCCACAAGATGAATACGACTAAAGAAACATGTAAACATGTGAGGAAGTTAAATCGATGAGTCACGTTTTGTAACCTTGTTCAGTGCACTTTGAATCAAGAGGCAAACGAAGGGCCAGGGTAGTTTCCTTGGTGCATGGTAGGCAAATGGGTCTGCGACAAAAAGTCAACGTCAGAGCAGTCCAATTGTTATCAAAGTCCTGGCTTTTTGGATGAGTACGATTTGAAGCAGAGATAAGTGAACTGTCGTAACTTTGTTTTTCTTGATCATCTGAGTGGGTCAGTATGTGTGTATGCGTGTGTATGTATATGTGTTTGAATGTGGTTTATAAATGCAGGCCATGTACAAAGTGCAAGTGTGCTATGTAACGTAAATAGCCTCACCTGACCTCTACAGTGAAATGCAGGTCATCCTTCAATTGAATAAGAGCTATATCATAATCATAGAATTCCATAACCCCAATATCCTTTTTGGCTGAGATGTCGTATTGACTATGGACGTAGTATTTCTCCACCTCTTGGACTGTAAGAAAAAGAAAAAAATACAATTAAAGACTTTAACAGCAATTTTTTAAGAAAAACTTTTAAAACTCAACACCAGAATAGTTACATTTGTAGATTGAAATTGTTCATGTTTTTGGTCCTTTAGGAATTATACATACTCACTCTCTCTGTTTATTTTCACTTGTATATTCTCAGGTAAGTCCCCATTGAAGCAATGAGCAGCAGTCAAGACGAATTTGGGAGAGATGATAGCGCCCATGCATTGTTTTGACTGAAATAAATCATTTTCTTAGAGCATGTGATATACTTTACCACATATCTCTGTATCCAGGTCCAGCCCCCTACCTTCTGTCCCCTCTGTATGTAGATGGCCACATTCCATGGAAAGATCTTCTGCTTGGTCATACTGCTGTCGGTCGTATCGTGGAGTCCACACAAACTGACCATATCGGTGTCGTCTGCAGGATCAGAAACATTCGTACCAAACATTTCAGGGAATATGAGAACCACGTTTGAAATAACGCTATTGAAATCATTAAACATTGTTGAGTGTGCCTTCCAGATGTCCCAGATGTACAAGTGCTCACCTAGCGCTGTGGATCCATGTCAACCAATCTAGTAACTGTTTTTCCTCTGTTCTAAGGGAAAGATGAGGTGATTCCCAAGGAACACTTTGACCAGTCCAATCTGGAGCCCTCTCCCTCTCTCCCTCTCTCTCTCTCTCTCTCTCTCTCTCTCTCTCTCTCTCTCTCTCTCTCTCTCTCTCTCTCTCTCTCTCTCTCTGGCTCCGAAGTTGGGCCGCCGTAAAATTTGTACATACAGTATTCAACTAAACTCAACCAACCAAAGTGCGCACATATGAATCTGATGGTAACACTCTCTGATAATAACTCCGTGATGCCACGAAAAGCCCATCCCATGTGGTTATGGCAAGAGTGTAGGAATTAATGGTTATGTACTCGTACGTACTGAAAGTCGCTGATTCTGTGACCGACACCATACAAATGTGTGGAACTAACACATATTTGTGACTTTCCATATTTTGCTAACTCGGCACTGGTATCTGGTGGTCTCTTAAAGCCTTTATCCCACTGGTATCTTCTTGAGTTCCATTACAGTTGTGTCACAATTAAGCAATATTACCCGAGAGGGTGCGCTTTAACGTCATTTGAGCACGACAGTGATGCGGTCAGCAAGCAACACTGAAGTGCTCAAATATAATATATAATATACAAATATACAACTATAATATACAACTAATACAAACAAAATATAATGTATAATCAAAATATATCCATGTTAATGGACAATTTGCTCAACATTTTTAAAGGTTATTGCGAGCGTGGGTCGCGTTTCCATGGAAACACATGGGGTCTGACCCCCTCCGTTACGCCAGTAGAATCATATGTGTAATGGAACGCAGTTCACCACTCCAGCAACTAATCCAACCCCTAGTAACGACTTGGCAACAGAAAGGATTTTTTTGTCCCAGTTGATTTAACTCTGAGCTGATGTTTAAGCAATATTACCCGCTTTAACGTAATTTGAGCATGACAGTGATGCGGTCAGGACCGAGGCGCTTTATTATAAAAATAATAATAAAATACTCAGCTCAGATTTTTATCTTATTATTATCGATGTTGACACAGAGTTGGCGGAGTAATATTTTGAGTCATGAGTCATGAGTAATGAGGCGCGCTGTAATGCTCATTTGAGCACGGTCAAAATGTCTTGCCGACCAATCAGGTTTCTCGGTCGGACCTACAGACCTGTTGTATAATGGATAATGGATTTTGGAGCTTGGCATGGCATTTAATGTTACATTTTAATTTCAAGGTGCACTCACCAAAAATGTCCTCAAACATTGAGGCCATATCGTCTGTATCTTTTATTATAAAGAAATGTCTCCCCCTGCCCTCTGTGGCTAGAGGTTTGAGGTGTTCCTCGTATATCCTCCTTCCAACGGCAAACATGTAAACATCTAGAATGTAGGGAACAACATGCAAAACAGTGTGGTGATAACCACGACATGTATGTACATTGCTCACAACTTTGTTATTCAGTTTTGCACAAAAACTTTTCACGTTCACCAACAAACTTTGAGCTGTTTAATGTGAAATGTCATGTTTTTTTTACCCAGATGGTCTTCTTGTTTAACAGTATCCTTAATTCTTTGTAGATCATCCTTTGGGGAGCCGCCCATGTTATAACCACCTATGATGAGAACAGTCCAACACAACGTAACCTTCAATTAGATGGTAGCTCGGAAGTTGCATGTTACATTATTTTACTAAAAGACCAATACATTATTTCAAATAAACTATGGACCAAGAGAGTAGGCCTACAATAGAGGTATGTGAATCACACAACCAGAAGTATGTTTTATCACCAATGGTACACAGACAATCAATCAATCAAACCAATCCATTTTTTAAATGTTCCTTGTGATTAGCATTTTTAAATTCAGAGAGGTCAAATTACCATCTGTAAATACGCAGATGACATAACTATGATCTTCTTTTGGCTCTTTCTTAGATGCGATCACTTCGATGAGGCTAATTCGTTCGTAAATATGCCTGAAGACTTTGTTTAGATCAGTGCCTGTTGGCCGGTTTTCTGGAAAGGATACAAGCAGACGTCCATGCAAGCGCGCGCGCGCACGCACGCACGCACACACACACACACACACACACACACACACCAACAACGTTTATACAATGTTTACTATAGCCACATATTTAAATAATAATGACAAACTCACCAATTTGAATCATATTTAAATAACTTACCTCGTACTTCAAAATTTTTCAAATCTTTCAAAACTTCTTCAAGTGTTTTCCTCTGATCTAAATTATAATAATCAAGTATGTTGGCAATCGACTCTAATTCAGAAGTGAAAAAGACGATGTCGTAGTTTGGAGAGGTTGAATAAGATGCTATCTGTGAAATGATAGACACATTTTTTACTGACGTTTTTGGGCCACAGCCAGCAGCAGCACAACAGTGTGTGTGTGTCTGTGTATCAATGTAAAAGATGTGCCTTTACCTTTGATATGAGTTGATCTACCATTACTATTGATTTGTTTACGTCCTTTTTCTCAAGGCTGTCAGAAATATCCACGGCGATGAACATATTCAGTACTCCATTTTTTGTAATTCGTATCTTTCTTCCTGATAGTATGTCATCTGAAACACATAAGATTGTGTTAACATGCTTCTCAGAAAATGTATTTAATGGAATGATATATATATATTAAATGTTTGCCTTAATTCATCAATTCATTTTCTTATTTTTTATTTTTTATATTTTTAATTCCCAACATGTAAATGAAAAAGTGTGGGAAGAAGAGAGAATTAATTTGAAGCCCATAGCAGGTATTTAGTGTTGTGCTTTTGCAATTTCGATCCAAAACACATGATTTGTTTGTGCTGAATAATTAAACGTTAATAAATCAAAGCATTGAAGGTTGTATCAGCGATTCATGCCAAAACATAAATGATCACATTCATCTGATCTTTCCTAATCATCTGCTAGCTGCCCGCCCAATAAGCAGGCCGTCAAAAGAGTCTATGTATGCAGCCTATGCCTAAGAGATTGTGTCAACGATTCTGACGTTTGTTTACTAATACTGTTTGTTTTTGTGTACAATCTCAGAGCATAGGCTGCCTACAGAGACACATTTTTTTGGGTTGCAGAATAACTGATACAACCTTTAAGTCACACCTTAAAGGTTGTATCAGCAATTCTAGGCCAAAACCGCGTCTCTGTAGGCAGGCTATGCTCCGAGATCGTAAACAAAAATAAATGGTATTAGTAAACAAACGGCAGAATCTCTGATACAACCTTTAAGGTCAAAAACAAATCGAAACAGTTCATACTAAAGGGGGGTGGGTAAACAGCTCTTACCAACTGATGTCAACTCAGAAAGCATTTCCTGCATTGATCCCCCAAACTCTTTACTGATATCCGCTGCAGTGTCATACGTGAATGGATCTGTAAAACATAGGAGTCATGCACACACAACTTTTATCCATTTTGTTGACCAATTCAGACATAATTTAGACGTTTAAATTAAAAGAAATTCATGCACGTCACCTTGATGTCTTACGAATCAACTACCAATTGTTTACTAAACAACTAAATAGGAGGCAAATCCGAAAACATTCAGTAGAGTGAATTCTGACACATGCCAGTAAGGAGCAAGTAGGAGGGGGGCTGAGGTATTGTCTCTCAATGGAGATGGAACCAGGCTCCCTCTGACTGCTTGACTCTCTGCTGTCGCATGTTGACCAAGCGGGGGCTTACAGAAGCAGCTGGGCTCCATCCCGGACCACTGGCCGCTCTCTTTGCAGGTGCGCACGCTGGAGCCCACCAGGTACATGGAGTCGTAGGGACAGGTGTACTTCACCTCGTCATCAATGTCAAACCTGTCCCCCGAACGGTGGCTTCCAGGGGGAATGCCAGGGTCAGGGCATCGGTGGCCCACTGAAAGGTAGGAACAAGAACAAGCAAATGATCGTAGTCATACCATTAAGTAACTAATACTAACTAACATCAACAAACACAAAATAGAGGGGAAGGGGAGAAGGGATTAAGATGTACAGACACATCGACAGGCAGACCACCAGCCGACAAACAGACAGAAAGACATAAGGAAAGTTTTTCTTAGTTACCGTCGTCGTGACTACAGATCGGCGTGCTGCCGTTCCACTTTCCATTGGCCAGGCAAAAACGTTTCGCTGACCCACGAAGTTGGTAGCCAGAATCACATTCATACGTTGTCTCATCGTTTACATAGTACCTGTTCTCAAATGGGTTGACTGTCCCGTGTTGTAAAACTGTTGGGTCGGGGCATTCAACCACTGCAAATACATTTATAAATTCAATGAAAACAAGAAATGAAACTTGAACCCTTTCTTGACCTGACTTTGTATTCACTATCCAACCCCTACTCGCTCTTTAAAGACCTGTATTTGTAGTCAATGACTTACCCCTTTTAAGACCTGTCTTTTTACTGTCAAACCCCTACCTGCTCTATAAAGACCTGTGTCTGTATTCACTGTCTAACCCCGGAATCAGAATTGTTTAGCGAGTAGGACCTATCTCTGTAATCACTGTCTACCTGATTCACTCGACTACCTGGGCCTTTATCATCTTAATAAATGACACTGGATAAGCGTTTAATAGAGGAGCAGTTATTCCATCAAAATGTTCTTACATCTACATATGGGCCGGATGTTCCTTTGTGATATCGGTAGGTCCTTCCAGCTGGTGTGACGACACACGCGGCTCAGGACAGGGTACGGGTAAGAATTTTCGGGGCATTGATAGATTAAGGTTCTGCCATGTTTTCCGATGGTGATCTTGTAATCCCCACCCAATATCTCCATGCCTTCTTCGCTGCAGTCACACCAAACTCCCCCTGCCGATAAAAAGTCAATAAACAAACCAATCAATACTCAAAGTAATGCATATGTTCATGCATAGACATGTATATGTTCACACAGACATCCCTCCATAACCTACATGCTGAATGTGTTTGTTTCCGTGCCAAGCACTTCATATGGCTGATTTGCACAAAAAACAGCAATACGATTTGGTTTATATTAATATTTCATATTAATATGAGTTGAGAATTCTTCAGAATCCAAATAACCTGTAAACAGGCCTTCCCAGAATGTTACAATACAGTTGTTACAATAAATACAAACTTGTATGTAAATGGCATCAAAACATGTTCCTTCATCAATAGTATATCAATAGTCTTGACAAGAGCTTACCCAGAAACAGGATGTTTAAAACTACAGCAAGCCATTTCTGGTGGACCAATACCGCCATCTTCTCCGCTTAACTTTACACTGAGGGTAACCCACACGTTTTATATAAAACACGTGAGTTACTTATTAACTACACAACAAATACAAGGAGATCGATGCAAATTGACTTGTTAGCCATTTAGCATATTTCATATGTTAAACACAGACCAAATGCGCTTTTCGGAGAAACGTAGAAAAACGCTGTGGTGGTTTAAATAGGCATAAAGTGACAAATCAATAAAATAAAATAAAAAGGTAACTGGTAATGGTAATACAATGATAACATAAAAGGATAAAAGAGTAACACAATGATAATAAAAGGAAATAAAATCAATAAAAAGGAAATAAAATCAACCCACAAATCACGAAACACCTGACATTTAGACAGAAGCTGAGGCAAATAAATACGTTTCTAGTCTGCTTTTAAATGATTCACCGATTCAGAAGATCTAAGTTCAGAGGGAAGGATTCCAGAGCGTGGGCTGACTGAAAGCACTATGAGCAGAATTAGTGTTTATCCTGGGATTGTGAGAAAACCTTTGCTTGCTGACCCTTGGCCTCCGGCTGGAGTGTGTACAGTGATCATGTCAGATATATAAGATGGGGCTAAGCCATTGAGTGATTTAAAAACAATAATAAGTATTTTAAAATCAATTATTTGTGTCACTGGGAGCCAGTGGAGTGATTTTAATACTGGGGATATGTGATCAAATGTTCTTGTTCTGGTAAGCACTCTGGCAGCTGCATTTTGAATTAACTGGAGTTTGTTCAGTGTTTGCTTTGTAACTCCAGAGAAAAGAGCATTAGCGTAGTCTAATCAACTTGAGTTAAAAGCATGTACTAATTTTTCTGAGTCATTTGGGGAAAGGAGTCCTTGAGATGTTGAAAATATATTTCTGGAAGTTAAGATCTGCATCTATATACACCTACATTTCTGACATCCTCACAAGGATTTGCTGACAGGGATGTTAAGAAAGGACGAAACTAATGTTTCAGGGCCTTAGGGCCTACTAGTAAGGTCTCAGTCTTATTATTCAAGGACAAAACTCAAGGACAAAACTTTGGGTTGCAATAATAATTGCACCAATTGCATCAGTTCATATCTAGTTTGTATGTCATGTTTGTCCCAAAATATAGTTAAATAAATATAAAATGTATATATAAAATATAGAAGCCAAAGTATAGTATTTTTTCCTCATCTGCAAACAAGAACAAAGTACAAACTTTAACTTCAGTATAAACTTTACTTTAGCTAATTTCCCAAAAGCACCTTTATTGACATAGGCTAAACACAAGTTTACACAAGCATTGACACACACGCTCTCTCGCTTTCTCTTTCTCTCACTCATACATACTCCTCGACAACACGCAGCCGATGCAACACTCTTAACTAGCGGACTTAGCGGTGCCATACTTTATATCAATACCTCCTTTCAGAGAAATGATGAAAAAGGTGGCAAGTGGGTGAATTGTTTGATGGTGTTTAATTCTTCAAGTCGCAGTGATGATATGTACATTTGACACCTTCAAGACAATGACAGCCAACAAGACTGCTTCACTTCACCACCTTTATCTAAGCCCATGATACTGTATTATTACAATCCAAATGAGATCTCATTTAACCCTAATCTTACATGAACACATTGGAGTTGTGATCCCTAAACATTGATAGACACATAGTCGACATGTACAACATATCTGTTTTAGTTTATAAATCTATATGTTATATCTATATTTATACATGTTTTATTTAGTATCTAGTTTTACGATTTGAACAGGTTAAGAACTATTATGAAGATTTTTTTTTGTTATCGGATATGACGTTAACGGATATGACGCAACCAAAAGAAGAGTACCGGAAGCGTCCCGGTAAACCCAGCAGCGCGCCAAATGTGTGAAAATTCAACACCGTCGATGTGATCCACTGCACATTTGGAGAACTGCGATAGCTCGTGTCCCTGTACGGTTCCACAAGGTAAAAAAAACGACAACTCACAAATAAAAGTATCTCGAGTTCACTGTCATACGGTGTCTTATTGGTTTAGCTCGTCTTGAATAAGCAACACAAACAGACAGCATCGTTTAGAACAGCTTTTCAGACTGGATGTGGCTCAGTTGGTACAGCCTACATCTGTGCATGACAGCAGCTCCACAGTTTCTTGATAGTAATCATTCTACCCTCATTTCCAGCATGGCAGTGCCTTTCGTGCAGGACTGGGACCTCGTACAGACTCTGGGCGAAGGAGCCTATGGAGAGTAGGATGTTTTTTTTTTGCTTGCTTGCCATCCCTGTCACCGTCATCTGTTTGGACTGCTTTTGTCCGTGACACATTGATTTGCCTTTGAGTCTAGAAGGTGTTTCATGTGTGCGCCAGGCTTTGCATATTCATCTTGCGTCTGTAGGATCAGTTTGAGCTGAAGCACCCTTCGATTGATCAGGGTTCCCGCGGGGTCTTAAAAAATCTTAAAAGCATTGAATTTATGAATTTGGAAATAATACCTTAAAAAGACTGTAAAAAGTCTTGAATGTTGATATCTG